>APFE031209262.1:1546-46723 GCA_000404065.3 Pinus taeda
TGAAAACTGCCCAACATGTCGCGCGCCTCTGCCTGACATGTCGCGCGCCTTTGGAGCCATGTTTGGGGCACTTTCAGGTGGCCAAATTGGGCAAGAGTAGGCTTGTTGGAAAGTTCTGTGAGTCTACTTTCCAACCCAACTGGCATTTTTGGATTTGGAGTTCATTTTCCCTGTCAAAAATCAATTCTTCCAAGACAGCTTTCTGCAGTTCAAAAAGGTGGCAAAAAGTCAAATTTTGCATGTGTTTTGAGTTTTTGGAGGCCCAAAACATGACAAAATCTCAAGTCCATCCATGTGCATATGTAACTTTGCATGAAAAATCTGGAAATGCTGAGTTTTTGTCAAATGGAGTTGCCGAGACGACGCGTCTCACCGGGGGTGAGACGCGTTAATGAGCAAAAACCTGTAAATGGCACAAAAAATTCACAAATGACAAAAATTTCTCCAAATTTCTTAAATGGCTGAGTCCCCATTCAATACCATGCTCATTCAAAGAGCTTTGGCCAAAATTTGGAGTGGATCGGGCGTTTTCCTTCGTTTTTGTGCTTTGGCCAACCGTCCTTGGAGCATCTTCGTTCTCGCCGGTATTTTTGACATTTCTTTAAAACCATGACACCTATGCAAAACGTGAAGGAGGTTTTTCTTCCTTGGCATGTTATGGACAAAACGTCTCTCAGTTTTCAAAAAATCATCTTTGATTGCTCAGAAACATCATTTTAGTGAAACTTATCCCGATGTGTGGAACAAGGGATTTGGTCGAAATGAAGTGAAATGAAGGGGATAAGGGGTTTCTAAATTCTTAGGGAAATTTTTGGGAGTGGGGAGGGATGTTGGGGAGCAGGGGAAAGTGGAATCTTAGAGATTGAGTGAGGGAATGGGGTCCAAAAGGGAAAAACACAGGCCCAACCTAGAAAATTGCCAGGTTGTAGCAAGAAAGTAGGGTTTGTGCAAAAATGAGGATTTTGGGAGATGTGAGTGTTGGGAAGTGCTTGATAAGGTACATTAAGGATGGGGGAAGGTGTATGAACATCAGGAAACAAGTTTTGCTGATGATTTGACCGTCTAAGAGAAATTGCCTTCAAAACCCTAGGAGAGGGAAATGAACCTTGCCTAGGCACAAATGAAGCGAGAACAAGCTGTAAAATGACCCAATGGAACTTGACATGATGATGAAAACCTCTGAATTGATGATACACTCAGCTGCATAGTGACATAGATTGGCATTTTGGCAACTTTGAAAAGAGTGAGAGCAAACCCTAGACCTAATGCCTAGTGACCAAATTTTGCTTAAAGACTCACTGAAATGACAAAATTTGACCTTGACACTTCAAAATCACTTTGTAAGAGCACATTTGATCACTGGAGGAAGGCTGGAAAGACTGACACTAATAGATTGGAGGCTTTTTTCCTTGGCTTTGCCATTTTTGTTCTAAGGATCTACCTTCAAGTTGTTAGGATTTGAATGAAGGCACTAGCTCTAATACCAATTGTTCGAAATAATGGGGGGGGGGGGTGAATCAATATTTCTTTTCAATTGTTATTTTTACTAGTTAAGATCACTTATAATTAGAACACAAAATGAGCAATGATAGAATAATAATTTTATTAATGAATGACAAGGAATCCAATCCTCTTTACAATGAATCAAGTATAATATAGTGTAGGTCTCCAACCCTAGATGAAGACAACAATCTTCAATCCACCAGGCTCCAACTTGTACTTTTCCAAGCACCAACTTGGACTTCACGAGGCTCCAACCTTTAGGGATCCAACCCTATCTTCCCAAGGCACCAACCTTTTCTCTATGAGGCTCCAACCTCCATAACTCCAACCCTCTCTCTGGTTCAGGCTCCAACCTGGTCTTCTTGAGGACTCCTATCCTCTAGGGCTCCAACCCTCTACTTTAGATCTTCAATATGGATTCAACGGTTCTTCAAGGCTTCCAATCTCTCCTACAATAAACCATGGTAATGCTCTCAATCAATATTCAATAACCCTTCTTTAATCAATGACAAATTTATGGTTCTCAAAAAATGTCTCCACAACTCTTCATGTCACCCAAACAATTTTCTTCAAGGTCACATTATGAGGATTCCCATCAGTGCATTATGATCTCCAAGGGTGCCTTCAAGATTGGCTTAAGTCTTCAATAATTATTTCCAACAAGATTCTTAATTTTGACTTCAAGGGGTCTTCAACAATTCTTTGACATAACCTTTCAATCTCAACACAATCCCAGGTCTTCAATGTACCTTCAACAAGCTTTGATAGTGCCCAACAAGCCTTCAACTTATGCTTCAAGGAATTCCTAATGATACTTCTTCAAATAATTCTCATAAGCTCTTCAAAGGTTCTCGAACTTTGCTCTATTATGTTCTCAAGAAAAGACTTCAACAAGCTTTATTTGTCCAATCCCAATAAATCAACACTTCGACCACAAAAGATTCAACCACGACAACTACTTCAGATTCGACCACGACAACTACAACAATTTCAGCCACAACAGCTTCAACGACAACAACTATGACAACTTACCTCACGGAAATATGGTCACTTCAACCATGAAAACTATGACAACTTCTTTGCTTCTAGCTCGAACCTCTGGGAGACTATTTGACCCAAGAACAATTCCACAAACTTGCCTTCCGTTCTTTTCTAGGTTGCAGCTACTTCTCTACCTCTTGCCTGTCTCCACCGAAAAATCTGAGCTTGAATGGATGAATTTAGATTTATGTTTATAGTGGATTTTCCATATTCTAAAGGGACATGTCTCTTTTCCAAGGGTTATGAGCCTACTCAAGACGGCTTGGACAATTTGACAATTTTTATGTTGATTTCAAAAATTGTTTTCTCTTCAAAAGTAAGGAATTAGGAGGCAAGTGATTACTCATTGGAAATATTATGACCTACTTTATAAGATGATATAGTATTACCTTCAAGATATGACATCTAATGATGGAAATTTAATTTTTCTTTCATCATATGCATATTTTTTCATAACATCCCTATTAAAGAATTTTTTTATGGAATTAGAGCATCAAGTGGATTAGAATTTTTTCACTATTTTAACATGCTAGTGCATGTGATCTTCATGCATTAGGATTGCATATAAGTACTAGTGTTTCTTTGACATATTCATACATCTAGGGTTACTGGAATAGGGCTTCATCACCTAGGATTTTAACACATTAGGATTAGGGATTCATTTATTCATTATAGGACTTTTAGGTTAACATGAGCATCTTTAGGGTTGAGCCATGCAAGGGCATAGACCTAAGGTTTCATCAAATATCTTTAGGGCTAGTGCCAATAAGAGCTTTTCCATGTATCTAGGATTTTCATCCTCAACAAGCATTGCTAGGGTTAGGGTTTTTCACTTAGGGTTTGTACTAATATTGACATCAATGACAACTTTACCAACATTCATCTCATAGGGTTAGGTTTTTGGATGTTTAGGGTTTTTCATTGTTTCTCAATAATTAATAGGCCTTTGAGCCTCATTGTAACACAGTTCAGAGGCATGTAGCCACCACATCTCTTCTCAGAGATAAGCTATCGTCTCCCAAACTAGTTTATTTCTATTCTATATGTAAACATATTTTAGTTATGTGATATTAATTAAATGAAGTTTTATTTCTGCTGCATATCTGTGTTTATGTTTATATCTGTATTTTGCCGCGTTCCTGCATAATTCTGTATCAAAACTGCACCAACTACTGCATCATCAATGCCAACAATCTCCCCCTTTGGCATTGATGAAAACCTCAACTGAACCATCCAAACAACCTCTGAAAATATGAACTCTTCATCTTCTCCCCCTTTGACATTAATGGTGAAGGGATAAACATCAAACCATCAACACTCTACTGAACAAGCAAGGGCTACATATAAAATCAAGAAACAAACGCTCTCACTCCTTTAGTAGTGCATGACAAAGGAAAACAACAATCACTCACTTTCTCCTAAAGCAACAAGAACAATCTCAATGAATAACACCATCTAGATCAACAACAATGTCGAGGCCCAAATAGCAGCAATATACTATGGCTCTCAAGAACAACAATATAGAGTAAACAACAACAATAAACTCTCAACTCAATAGAAACATAAGCATCGACAATAAAATACCATCAATAGCAATACTCTCTCATGGACCTTACACCATCACTAAGGTTGTAGGGGACAAAGATTTCGAGCTCAGTATTTCACCATTCCTTGGTGTGCACCCATTCTTTGACCATTGTGTTCAAAATTTGTAGTCCTTTGATAGATATTTCTAATGAGGTATGGTACACGTCAAACGAAGATCGTATTCCAAAGTTACAACCCTGGGAAGTTGATGTACCAACTTACCCAAACAAGGCCCATAATTTTGGTGTTTCATCTCCTAGGGTTAGGTTTTTGGATGTTTAGGGTTTTCCATTGTTTCTCAATAATAAATAGGCCTTCGAGCCTCACTGTAACACAATCCCGAGGCATGTAGCCACCACATCTCTTCTCAGAGATAAGCTACCATCATCCAAGCTAGTTTATTTCCATTATGTATGTAAGCATATTTCAGTTATGTGATATTAATGAAATGAAGTTTTATTTCTACTTCATCTTTGTGTTTATGTTTATATTTGTATTTTGTTGCATTCTTGCATAAGTCTAGATCACAACTGCACCAAAAACTACATCCTCAATGCCAACAATCTCCCCCTTTGGCATTGATGACAATCTCAGTTGAACCATCCAAACAACCTATGAAAATATTAACTCTTTATCTTCTCCCCTTTTGACATCAATGGCGAAAGGATAAACATCAAACTATCAACACTCTACTAAATAGGCAAGGGCTACATAGCAAATCAAGCAACAAACACTCTCACTCCTTTAGTAGTGCGTGACAAAGGGAAACAACAATCACTCACTTTCTCCTGAAGCAACAATGACAATCTCAAGGAATAACACCATCTAGATCAACAAAAATGTCAAGGCCCAAATAACAACAATATACTATGGCTCTCAACGATAACAATATAGAGTAAACAACAACAACAAACTCTCAACTCAATAGAAACATGAGCATCGACAATAAATACCATCAATAGCAATACTCTCTCCATTAGCATCGTAGTATAACCATCAACAACATCATATCACAAGCATCAACGACAAAAATAAGCAACAACTCCATCCACATCAACATCACTCTCAACCAAGGCAACAATAACATAAGCAACACTCTCTCCATCAACATCACTAACAACAACAAAACAATTGATCACCATCATAAAACAAGACTACACTACATCCATCGGTAATAACATAGTGTAGACAATGAAAACAACCTCCTCCTATGAAACAACATATCATAACCGACAACAACAGTAACATAGTGTAGCGGCAACAACAACAAACCATGTCTCATCAACAGCAGAATACTTGATATGCTCCCCCTGAGCATCATCATCATGTAATCAGTTCCTTCTAGTTGAAGGCTACACCTCAAGAACCAAGGGAATGACTATCAATATGATTGATATACAGTACATGATTGAAACAACACCAATCAACCCATATGAATGGCTTCCCTCATCAATGAATACTAGACATCAAGACTCTCTCTCCAACATGACCATGACCAATACTATACAATACAATGTAGTACATGGTTGTATAATGAGATACAAGGATATAAAATGACTATGACATGATACACAATAGCCCAAAGATGGTGGCAAGGACTCTTAACAATGTTAACTTGTCATGACTCATAACCTTCCTATCACCAACTCATGACAACATGAACTCAATGACATGAACACTTGATTACATGGCTTCATAAGAAAAATACATGACTAATAAATGATGAAGTACAATATGAAGCATGTGGTTTTTACATGACCAAAACTTGGGACCAGAACATGACCAAAACATATGCCTCTCCCTAAGACATATTCAAATAAGCTCCTTGACCAGCACTACAAAAATTTTGGCCAATCAACAAGATGATGAATGATCAACAATATATAAATCTCATCATGCATAAAACCATCCAAGTGCATAAGATAAAGCCATCATCTAGCAACAAATTAAGTGATAAAAGTAGTAACCAATCATCATGAGATATTAAATAGTGAGCAATAATAACATATAACCATGACATCAACTTAGCAACATCAAACTCCAATATGTAGTAGTAGCATAAATATAGATCATGAACTTCCAGTAGAAACATATGACCATCATCTCACATCTTCCATAATGATTCAACCAACACATTTATATGGTGGTAGCAATAAAAATTTCAAAAATATGTGCACCATTTGCAGTAGGAGGCAATCATCCACTCAAAGGTAGCAGTAATCAAATCAACACATCTCACATCATAAGATAAGCCTCAAACTATTATGAAAACAAACCATGGATCCATGAAATAATAAATCTAATCAACAAAAACCTCCAACTAGTACTAGCATATCATGTCATTAGTTACCATCAAGCCATATATGCATAATGCCAATAATTAAGTAGCATCTAATAATCATCAACTTGGACCAGCACTAAACTTGTAGCAAGATTTGTCAATAGCAAAACCTACAACAATGATCCATAACGAGATATACCAGAAGTACCATAAACATAGTAACAACAACTAAACTCCTCAGTGGTGCCAACCAATAGACACAGGTGATTGATCATGCAATGATGTGACCAATACATTGTTGGAAATACTTGGGGGGGGGGGGGGGGTGAATCAATATTTTCTTTCAATTGTTATTATTACCAGTTTAATTCTTCACAATTTAAATAGAGATATGTATAAGTATAATTTTATTGAGTAAAATAATAAATATAATATCAATGTGTTCCAAGCTCTAACTTGGTTTTGATGAGGCTCTGACCTTTAGGGCTTCGACCCTATCTTATTAAGGCACCAACCTTGGATTTAGGAGCACCAACTCCAAGGACACCAGTCCTTCCAATTCTGAGGCACCAACCCTAAGGGATCTGACCCTATCTTTCAAGATGAATCAGGTCAAAATATTGTCGTCCCGCTCTATCTTCAGCTTCCTTCCTCGCTCGGCCTTCGGCTTCTACTGTAGCTTCTACGTCTGGCAGACCTTCTGCTTCCTCTGTTTCTTCCAATTCACCAGTTTTGAACTTTCATTGTTCTCTGTAATAGATGCCTGATACGCCTGACTTTTTGGCTTCCTTTTTCGCTTGCTCGACCTTTCGACTTCTCGATCTACGGCTTCTACTGTCTCTTCAAGTTCACGAGTTGTGAACTGTTACTTCTTCTCTCTGTTAGATGCCTGAGATCGATTACCTGAAGTGAAGCGTTTCAACTTGTATGTATGTGAGTTTAGCCAATAACCAAAAGAAACGTTCATTGGGAGGAGAGGCCAACTTATGGATATTTATCCAATCACTCATAAAATTGTTTTATTTATCGAGGATTTCATAGGAGACACTGTACCCAAGGAGGTTCCACATCCACGTCATCAATCACAATCGCAACTTTCGGTGGTCTGCAATCGCAACTCTTAACATCACTGATATTCACACTACTAATGAAACAGACGCAATCTAATATTAAACCATCATCAATAGATCCATCGGGTCCATATCTAATATTGCAATCGGCGATCGGGTTCACAAGACTTATCGCAATTGGCAGTCCGACGGTGTCAAACCTTATGATTTGCATAACTTCCCCGATACCTGGATGCAATATTACATAAAGGTATATTCTATGGAGCTATCGTGTCCGCACCTTATATCACAATCGCAGTTTTTATTATGACATCCCTTTATGACTTGTGATATGAAATTTTATACGATGGATGCGATATTGTATTATGGCGTATTGTAATGGAATCATCAGGTCCGCATTACATATCGCAATCGGCGGATTTGGAGCAGTGATACGGCTTTAAAAACTTGCGGTATGGTGGATGTGATATTTCTTGAGGGTGTGTTGTAATAGGACCATCAGGTCCACAAATTATATCGCAATCAGCGGGTTTTGAGTAGTGGCGTATAATACAAAATGCTAATATTATATATTGCCAATACGATTTCTCTGATAACTTTGTTTATGCTCCTCCGCCGCAATGCTCCTCTGTTGTTTTCTTCCTTTCAGTTCTTCTTGGGCATATGAGATAGATTTTCATTATCTTGGCTCGTCGCTCCTATGGTTTCTCTTTACTCCTATCCGATACACTTCTTTGATAGCTCTTCTTCCGATAGTTCTTCTATGCTTTGATAACTCTTCTTCCGATAGCTCTTCTTTGATGGATTTTGATGAACTCTTCCTGCTCCTGTTGCTGCACAAATCTGCTCTACTTGGCTTCACATCATTATTTACTATCCAAAATATTGCCATATTGACAACAATGACAATCTAGATCAACAATCTCCCCCTTTGTCATTGGTGGCAATATTCTTCTTCTCTCCCCCTTTGACATCAATGTAAAAAAGGTGCACACGAACTCCCCTTGTCGAACTGCTCCCCCTGTCATGCAACATCTTTATGAATCAACTTAATATGATGCTAGAGAAATAACCCTCATCTTTTGGCGAAGATGTTCAAATGCTTCTCGAGGAAGAGGTTTTGTCAAAATATCAGCTATATGCTCCTTAGTATTGATATATTCCAAGTTGATGTTTTGTTCAACTATTTGTTCATGAAGGAAATGATACTTGATTGGTATATGTTTGGTCTTTGAGTGCATCACTAGATTTTTACTGAGACTGATAGCACTTACGTTATCACAATAGATGGTGATTGGTCTATTGGTACCTATGTTGACGTCTTTCAAAGCTTCCTTCATCCATAATATTTGAGTACAACAATCTGCAACAACTATATACTTGGCTTCAGTTGTAGATAGTGATATGGATGTTTGTTTTTTGTTGAGCCAAGATACTAGACAATCTCCCAGGAAATGCATTTCCACTAGTACTTTTTCGATCATCGACACTTCTGGACCAACTAGCATCAGTGTATGCAGTCATAGTAAGAGTTGAGCTCTTAGGGTACCAAAGACCAAAATCAAGAGTTCCTTTCAAGTATCTGAGAATTCCTTTTACAGCCAACAAATGGGATTTTTTAGGAGCTGATTGAAATCTTCCCACCATTCCTACTGCTTGCATAATGTCAAGTCTCGTAGCAGTTAAGTGTCGGAGGGATCCAATTATTGACTTGTAATGACTTGCATCTACCAGAGGAGAGTCATCATCTTTGCTTAATTTGCAAACTATGGTCATAGGTGTGCTCATGGGTGCACAGTCTTCCATTCCATATCTTTTAAGCATGTCTTTAAGATATTTTGCTTGAGATATGAACATGCCTGCCGTGGTTTGAGATGCTTGTAGTCCAAGGAAGTAAGATAACTCTCATATCATTGACATTTCGAACTCTTTTGACATATTTTGAGCAAACTCATGGCTCATCTCATCATTATTACTAGCAAAAATCAGATCATCAACATAGATAAGAGTGACTAGTAACTTATCCTCATCCATTTTTATGTAGAGATTACTTCCTTCCACCCCCTTCTTGAAGCCTTGTTGTTGTATATAGTGATCCAATCTTGCGTACCAAGCTCTAGGAGCTTGTTTCAACCCATATAATGCCTTTTTCAATTTACAAACAAAGTCTTTTCCTTCTGCTAGATTAAACCCTTCTAGTTGCTCCATGTAGACTTCTTCCTTGAGTTCCCCATTCAAAAATGCTGATTTTACGTCCATTTGATAGATTTTGAATCCTTTTGAGCAAGAAGATGCCAAGAACATCCTTATAGCTTCCACTCGAGCTACTAGTGCAAAGGTTTCTTCAAAGTCGATTCCTTCATTTTGTGAATAACCTTTATAAACAAGCCTTGCCTTATTTCTGATGATTTTTCCATCTTCATTCATTTTGTTTTTGAACACCCACTTGGTTCCAATTATATTTTTATCCTTTGGACGAGGTACCAACTCCCATGTCTCATTCTTCTCGATTTGAGACATTTCTTCTTCCATGGCTTTTACCCAATGAGGATCCTTTCTTGCTTGAGTACATGCTTCTGGTTCTATCATAGATAGGAGAGAAACATCATTTTTCTTTGGTGTACTTGTCATCCTTCTTTGGGTTTACATCCCTTCATCTATATTGCCAACAATCTTCTCTTCTGGGTGATGTTTTTGGAGAAACTTCACCTTTGAAGGGGTTTGAGATGGTTCTTTTTCCTTGTGTTTTTCTTGATCTTTTTCCTCTTTTTCAGGTTCTTCTTCGTTTTATTCAATGATAGGGTCAACTTTATGATCTTCAATTTCTTTTTCTGGAAGGTCTTCATCAATGTTCACATCAATGGTTTCCACTATTTTCCGTAGTCGATTATTGTAGCACTTGTAGGCTTTTCTCCTTGTAGAATATCCAAAGAATATTCCTTCGTCAACCTGAGAATCAAATTTTCCTGGTGAGTCATCATTGATTTTTATGAAGCACTTGCTTCCAAAAATCTTGGAAGTAGGTCTTACTTTCCATAATCCATAAGGAGTCTTTTCATTATTTGGTCTTAGTTGAGTTCGATTCAAGGTATAAATAGTTGTCCTAACTGCTTCTCTCCAGAATTTTGGCTGCAATTCAGCTGCTATTAACATTGTTCTTGCCATTTCTTGAACTGTTCAGTTTCTTCTTTCAACTACCCCATTTTTCTTGGGTGTTCTGGAAGCAGAGAGTTCTCTTTCGATTCCATGTACTTTACAGAATTCATCAAATTATTTTGATGTGAATTCTCCCCCTCTATCCGTTCTAAAACATTTAATCTTAGAATCCTTTTAATTTTCTATAAGAGCTTTAAGATTCTTAAAACACTCAAATACTTCAGATTTATATTTTACGAAATATACCCACATCATTCTAGTATAGTCATCAACAAATAAAGCAAAGTACCTTTCTCCTTGGAGTGTCGGAGTTCTAGTTGGTCCACATAAATCAGTATGGATGATCTCCAAAGGTTTTGATGTAGAAAACTCCTTGGTCTTGTGGCTAGTTCTAGTTTGCTTTCCATGTTGACATGGACCACATACTTCTTGATTTGGCTTGAATAACTTTGGGATGTCTCGTACTGCATTAATCTTGTTGATATTGATCAAGTTATCGAAACTTGTATGTCCAAGTCGCTTGTGCCACAACCAAATTTCATCTGTTTGACTTAAGTAACATTTATCTTCTTGAATTTTGTTCAAAATGTAGACGTTATCTGATGTTCTAACTCCTTTCGCCACAAGTTCCCCTGAGAAAGAGTTCCTTATTTCACAATCTTTAGTGTTAAAGACAACATTATGTCCTTGATCGCAGATTTGGCTAACACTCAAGAGATTGTGTTTGAGCCCGTATACTAGCAAAGCATTTTGAGCCTTTCCTTTTCCATTAATAAGGGTAACAGTTACTTTTCCAACAATTTTGGCAGATCCACTTCCAAAGGATACATTTCCTTCCTTTTTGTTCAATGAGACAAACTTTCTTTTGTCACTTGTCATATGTCTGGAGCACCCACTATCCACAAACCAATGATTTTCATCACTGTGAGCACACAGAGTTAGGCCACATTTATCCATGTTGGGATTCTCATTTTTTGCTTCTCTTCTTTTGAGGGGGCAATTTTGTTCATTATGTCCATTATCATTACATAATGAGCAAATTGGATCAAATTTGGCCAAGGGATCAAAAGAGTTGTAGGTCTTGATTTTTCCTTGCCCTTTGAGACCATATGGTTTGTTTGTTTTATCCTTTAATTTTGGTGTTTCATTCTTACGAGCCATGCAATGTTTAGCTTGATGACCGAAATTTTTATAATAAAAACAATGCCCAAAAAAGATAGTTTTGTACCTGTTGTAATAGCCATGATTTGAATCAACATTCTTCCTCGGAGTTACTCTCTCTTCATTCTTTGGATTTGACGTGAGCCTTTGATGAAATAATCTTTCTTCTTTTGGGTTACTGGAAAGTATGTCAGCATAGCTTTTCGCATTATTCTTAGTACTTGATGATTCTCCTTTAAAACCTATCCCGGATTTGTCATGTTGAGGTTTTTGATCATTTAGGATAATGTCAAGTATTTGAGAGCTTTCCCAACCCCTTTTGACTTGCTCCAATTCCTTCCTCAGAGATACTATATCAGCTTCACATTCTTCACAAATTTCTTCTTTTTCTTTTAGCTTATTTTTCAAGAGGACTTCCCTTCTTTTTGCTTCCTCCTTTTCTACCTTGAGAGAAATGATTTTATTTCATAATTTTTCATTTTCTTCAATGGCACTCATTAACAATTCATCTACGTTTCCTTCGAGACCTGAATCATCACCATTTGTGAATGTCATGAATAATACTTCTTGGCTTCCAGCATAGACATTTTCTTCATTTGATTCATCATTACCTCCTTTGCGATGAGGGAAATGATTAGTTGATTTCTTTTTGATGACTACAAATTAATCTTCATCAAACTCATCTTGCTTAGAGAAGAAATTCTTCTTATTGAACCCTTTTTTTTTGTATACCATCCTTTTAGAATTTTCCTCACCATCGCTATAATGCTTAAGAGGACATTTTGCAGCATGATGACCTATTCTTCCACATTTGAAACAAATAAGAGGGTACTTACCTTTTATCTTAGATCCTTTCTTTAGTCTTCGTGCAAATTGCGCCAATTCAGATTCAACATCAGAGTCATCACTACTGGTATTCCATTCTTTCCCCTTTTTTGATTTTGAGGCCTTGAATGCTGCATCTTTGGAACTTGGGCTTCCTTTTCTCATCTTGTAGGCAATGAGGTTCCATGAAGTTCATCCATCATGACAGTATCTAGGTCCTCCATTTCTTCTATAGCAGTTACTTTGGAGTCAAATTTGTCTAGGAGAGATATTAAGACCTTTTGAACAATAGTGCTTTCTTCAATGTTTTCTCCCAATCCTTTAAGAGAGTTGACTACTTCAGCTACTCAGAGAAAGTATGATGCAATATCTTCTTCATCATCCATTTTCAGACTTTTAAATTGTCTTCTATGAGTTTTAAGCTTTGCCTTCTTAACTTTAGAGTCCCCATCATATAAGCTAACTAGCTTATCCCATACTTCTTTGGCCAAGTCACAATTCATTACTTTTGTAAATTTAGAATCAGTGATTCCACTAGTGATGGAATTTAAAGCTTTTGCATTTGCAATGTAAACTTTCCTTTAATCTTGATCTATTGGAAGAGTGGAAGGAGCTGTCTACCCATTTAAAACCGAATGCCAATCTTCAGGTCCAAGGGACATTAAGTAGTAATACATTATTTTTTTCCAAAAACCAAAATTTGTGCCATCGAACAGGGGAGGTCTTCCTGACACTTCTTGATTTCTCATTGTGACTAAGAATCCTTCTTCTAACTGTTAGGCTAATATGAAGAAGCTGGATCTGATACCAATTGTTGAAAATACTGAGGGGTGGGGGGGTGTGAATCAATATTTTCTTTCAATTGTTATTATTACCAATTTAATTCTTCACAATTTAAATAGAGAAATGTATAAGTATAATTTTATTGAGTAAAATACTAAATACAATATCAATGTGTTCCAGGCTCCAACTTGGTTTTGATGAGGCTCCGACCTCTAGGGCTTCGACCCTATCTTGTCAAGGCACCAACCTTGGATTTAGGAGCACCAAATCCAAGGACACTAATCCTTCCAATTCTGAGGCACCAACGCCAAGGGCTCTGACCCTATCTTTCAAGATGAATCAGGTCAAAAGATTGTCCTCCCACTTTGTCTTCAGCTTCCTTCTTCGCTCAGCCTTTGGCTTCTACTACACCTTCTGCATCTGCCAGACCTTCAGCTTCCACTACACCTTCTGCGTCTGCTAGACCTTTGGCTTCCTTTGTTTCTTCCAGTTCACCAGTTGTGAACTTTCTTTGTTCTATGTAATAGATGCTTGATAAACCTGAATTTTTGGCTTCCGCTTTCGCTTGCTCGAACTTTCGACTTCTCGATCTTCGGTTTCTACTCTCTTCAAGTTCACGAGTTGTGAATTGTTACTTCTTCTCTTTGTTAGATTCCCGAGATCGATTACCTAAAGTGAAGCGTTTCAACTTGTATGTATGTGAGTTTAGCCAATAACCAAAAGACACGTTCATTGGGAGGAGAGGCCGACTTATGGATATTTATCCAATCACTCATAAACTTGTTTTATTTATGGAGGATTTCATAGGAGAGATTGTACCCAAGGAGGTCCCACATCCACGTCATCAGTCACAATCACAACTTTTAGTGGTCTGCAATCGCAACTCTTAACATCACCGATATTCACACTACCGATGAAGTGAACGCGATATAATATTAAACCATCGTCAATAGATCCGTCAGTTCCATAGCTAATATCACAATCAGCAGTCGAGTTCACAAGACTTATTGCAATTAGTAATCTGGCGGTGTCAACCCTTATGATTTGCATAACTTCCCAGATACCTGGATGCGATATTACATAAAAGTATATTTTGTGGAGCTATCGGGTCCGCACCTTATATCGCAATCGTAGTTTTTATTGTGACATCCCTTTATGACTTGCGATATGAAATTTTATACGATGGATGCGATATTGTATTATGGCGTATTGTAATGGAATCATCGGATCCGCATTACATATCACAATCGGCAGATTTGGGGCTGTGTTTCGGCTTTAAAAACTTGAGGTATGGTGGATGTGATATTTCTTTAAGGTGTGTTGTAATAGGACCATTGGGTCCACAACTTATATCGCAATCAGCAGGTTTTGAGCAATGGCATATAATAGAAAATGTCGATATTATATATTGCTGATACAATTTCTCTGATAACTCTGTTTATGCTCCTCCGTTGTTTTCTTCCTTTCGGTTCGATAGATCTGCATTGTCTTAGCTCGTCGCTCATGTGGTTTCTCTTTACTCCTATTCGATACACTGCTCTGATAGCTCTTCTTTGATGGATTTTGATGAACTCTTCTTGCTCCTGTTGCTTCACGAATCTGCTCTGCTTGGCTTCACATCATTATTTACTATCCAAAATATTGCCATATTGACATCAATGACAATCTAGATCAACATACATCACATCATATGTGGCATAACCATCAGCAATAGAAATCCATAGGCATGCATATGAAACATAAATACCATCAACATAGCTGAATAAAAACTTATCTCATCTGCAAACGTATTGTGGCTTCTAATCGTTGGAACTAGTGCATCAATGCTCAAAACAACTATCAATCTAAAAATAATCAGCTGCATGCAATTGATACAAGACTATGGAGAATCATATAAGTCATATAAGCTCAAGGAAGTTCTCCTCAACCTCTAATAGCTCCTACAATAGTCAATGTTAGATAAACATATAATCATGAGAAACATAACAACCTCCTTCAAACAATCTCATGGACCATGATGCCATCCATAAACCACTAGAAAATGAAAGCATGTGAGATGCTCCCCCTACACATGTGCAATCTCTAAATAATCTCCTGCAACAAACAACTGTTAATGCTACAAAATCATGCAACATAATTCTCTACAAACTTTCAATATGGAAACACTTATCATGATCCACATGCAATCCATAATGCAACCATATGCTCTGCCTGAGACCATGTAGGACTCAAGTTTTAGTGGGAGTGATTTGTTTCTCCTTTCTTCTCCAAATTTTGTGAGGTTTATCCTTGGCATGCATATTCTTATTTGGCTTCTTGACTTATTGGTTTTGCATGGCTTGATTCCTTTGATTTGGTTGTCTGAAACACATGGGAAGTTTGCAATCCTTGGCATTATGGGCCAAATTATCACAAACATAACATCTAATGTTCCCAAGAAATGTAGGAAAATGTTCAATTCTTTTGTTGATCCGATTTCTACCCCTTGCTCCATAGTTCCTACAATCAACACTTTTATGACCAAAATCGTTACATAAGAAACAATACCCATAAAAGAAATTTTTATACTTGGAAACTGATGGGGCTGATCTTTGAGGATCCTCCTTTGGCTACTTATTTTGCTTGAAATGATTTATCTTTTTGTTCCAACAATTGGCTGAAATGTGCCCAAATTTTTGACAGTTAAAACACTTAACATTTCTCATATTCTTCCTTGGAAATTTTTTGGGCTCTTGACTTGGCCCTCAATTTTGCTGGCGGTTTCATTCATTGTTGCTCGAACTTTATGCTTTGGGCTCTTCAACTGCTACCTTATTTGTTCTCTTGATGTTATTTTCTAATTCAGATTCTAATTCTCATAGTGGCTAATTCGATTCTTGAGCTCGCTACCAATCTCCTCTTCAATTCTCTTTTCTTTCTCCAACTGATTTTTCAAATCAGAAATCTCTTCATTGAAAGTATGCTCTCTCTCTTCAAGAATCTGAAGAATTTTCTTCATATCTTTGTTCTCCATCTTAATATCTCCAATCAACCTTGTTTGAGGAATCAACTTCAAAACTTTGATTATCAACCTCTTCAATAACCCCAAAATCATCATCACTAGAATGGCAAGGAAAATGTCCATGACTGAAAATACTGTTGGCCATACCTTTTACCAGCATAATAGGTTCTCCGGGTTTTGTAGCAGTCTTGGATTGTTTGCAACTTTTCTTTTTTTGAGTTTTCTTCTTCTTATTCTTTTCCATTATCCCATGATATTCTCTCAAGCGACAAACTTTACCAAGAGAACCTTGCTCTAATACCAATCGTTGGAAATCTATTCACTACTGGGGGGGTGAATCAATAATGACTGTGTTTGTTAACTTTTAAAATCCTTTTCAATTACTACAACACAATATTCATTAAGTTGTTAGTAGATTAAATCATATATCAACACATGGTAACCATAATAGATAATAAAGGAAAATATGCACAAGAGAACACAATATGTTTTTGGTGGAAAACCCCCTTTGGGTCGAAAACCACCCTTGCTGCTATTGCGTTGCTCAAATAATTATATTAATCATCAAGCAATTAAATTACATAGAATATATACATGGATACTATTAGAGAGAAATATCATCCTCATCTATGACTCTACAGACACCCATATGATCAACAATCCTTGCCAAACACCCATTGGATTTATGAAGAAATTTATTCTCTGTACTGAGTTGTTAGAGCACCCACCCCACTTCTCTACGTGGTTCACTTTTCATACATTTTCAAACTCGAACCCTTGAGCTTCTCAACATGAACATCACAACAACAATATCTTCATAGCACATAATCAAAACAAAAACATCAATCATTGAATCAAACTCAAATCATATCCTTCTCTCACTTTCACACATCACCCTCAACTCATATAGCCTCAATACATTTTCTGCAAATAAACTAGATGAAAAAATTCAATGATGCAATATAACTGCCATATAAAAACATGAGACACTACTACAACCAATCTCTCACAATCATATCAACAACATATATAAACTCAAATAAAGAATCTTCCCCTCCATGCACACTTTTCTACAACAAATTCACACTCCTCACCACTGGCTCTCCAAAACACCATGACAATTTTCTCACACAAGAGAACCAAAACAAATTAGCAACCTTTCTCCACATATTTGTAATTTCTGAAGATGATTAAATTAATTAATTCCCATTCTTTAGTGGAGCTCTATTCATATCCTGGAAGTGGGTTTTTTTTTATTCAATGCTTCTTGACTCACAGGAATATATGCCAAGCTATCCTCAACAATCTCCAATCAATACCTTGGGAAAATACCCTAGTTATCCTAATACCACATACACCTGTACCATGGTAATCTTCGAGTCAATACCACAGTTGAATACCATGGTTATTCCAATACCATGGGCACCTATACCATGGTAATATCCAAGTCAATGCCATGGGTAAATACCATGGTTATGCCAATACCACAAACCCCTGTACCATGGTAAACTCCAAGTCAATACCATGGGTAAATACCATGGTTATTCCAATACCACGAACCCTTGTACCATGGTAAACTCCAGGTCAATACCATGGGTCAATACCATGGTTATTCCACTACCATGGACCCCTGTACCATGGTAATACTAATATCTTTCATGTCAATACCAAGTGTCGACCTTGACCACACACAAACCAATACCAAGGTAATGATACCATAGTAATACCAATACCTGTAATGCCAATACCAAGGTAAACACCGTGCAACTAACAAGCCAAGTAACATAACCAAAAGCAACATAATCATTTGCAATACATGCCCAGGTTGACATCAATGCCAACCATAAATCACTGCAACCAACAACTACATCATCAATTCCAACATCAAGCTATCAACTTTATGGTGAGGTGCTTATTTTTATATATAACTTGTAACTTTCACGTGATTGCTTATACAAGTATTTTTTGGTTTTTTTTTTTTCCTTTTCGTATTTTTTTCACACCTCTCATTGTTATTGTTCAAATAGTACCCTTTGTGAAAATCTCGACAATAGTGCCAGGAGGATAAGCACACTTATGAAACATGCCACTATCATCCCACCATAGTCTCCCATTCACTTTAGGGTATCTCCTTGAAGCCTTACGGGGATCTCAAATTGTGAAATGAACTTGTAAAGTATATCATTGTAAAAAATAAACAATTCATTTCACTAAGGAAAACCTGAATATATGCTTAGATAGACCAGTGTCAATCAATCAATAGAATTCGTTAATATTATACAACAAATACTAGGACATCAATCACAACTTAACAATGAGGGTTAGGAGCTAATTTAAGAGTGGTGAAATCTTATATATGATGTGATACAACAAAAATATAAATAAATGCTATGAAATCACTCTTTAAGTTATCTTATAAGAGAGATATTATTGCATAGATCAAGAACAAATGACATTTTGAGGGTACCTCTGGATAATATATTGTAAAATGGACTAGTTTTCTAATATCCGCAATTTCCATAATCTAATTTATGACAAAAAACATAGAGAATGCAAATTTTTGAGGAGGAAAAGTCACCCAGAGCTTCTAAAAGCAGTTTTAATGTTAAACCTTGGATGTCTTGGCTAAGGAAATACAATATATTTGTAGGAACAACCCAACACTGATAAAATACAAATTCAAATAATAACTAAATATGTGTGGATCCCCCTAGGGTTCCATTTGAAATTCTCCAAATTGAAGTATAAACAATGTAAACAACTTAGAAGAAAAATTTCACCACTAGCATGTTTTAAAAAACCTTGAATAACAATCCAACAATGAAATATAGGTTAGGGTAGGATTATAATGCACCCTTTTGAGGTAAACCCTAGCCTTAGGGTTTTAGAAATTTTGATTTCTTTTATTGTAAGTAAATTTACAAAATTAGTAAAACATTAAATCAGCCCACAAATAGATAGATAAGCCTTGAAAAATAAATTTATGGGCTACTTGGCCGAATAAGAGTTAAAAATCAACAATCTACTATAAACCCTTGGACAAATTGTCTAGAAATGAAAATAAACCATTAACTTTACAATACACAAGAATATTTCTTGACGATATTTAATTTTCTTTCTTGTATTTTATATGGCATAAAGGGAAAAGTTTCAACTTTTAAGGGTTTTTTTGTTGGTTGTTGAAAGTAAGTGTAGCACCTTATCTCCACTTAGGGCATATTATGTCAAGTAAGACGCCCCTTCAAATTTGGTATTTCTATGATTATGGATTAGAGTGAGCTATCAATATACTTAGAGACCAAGTAATTCCTTGTTTTATCAAGATATGAAATTCAAGGCCCTACAAGAAGTGTTTCCTCAAGGGAATAACCTTCATTAACAATATCAACAATACAATGGAAAAAAATACCAAAGCCTCTATTGAGGAGCATAAAGCTAAGAAAATCAAGAGATTAAGAATTAGTTACCACACCAACTAAGGAGAATGTGAGAAAAACAAAGTTTAGACATCCTCCTTTTAAGTGACAAAATGTGACCTTTCAATGAAATAATCTTGCTAGCTAGTAGAAATCCACAACAATATCTTTATAGAATCAAGAAAAACAACCACAAGGAGGGAGTTCAAGGGGATTGACACCAAAACACCAAATAAATATATTATATTAGTTTTTTAAAACATGTTTTCCAACAATTTACAACAATTTGGAATGAGAGGAGGGTCTTTATTTGTAGATGAAGTTCACAACTTGCCATTCTTTGTTTCTTGATTTTAGCCTAAGGAGACACTAAAAAATTGACTTGTCATCCACGTGGTTTGGAGATTAAGTCAAAATACAATTAATATGATTCTTCACATGCTATAAACTTTCATAAGAGAGGTGATAAAATATTTCAAAGGGGGAAACTCTACAACAACCATGTAAAAGCCTCTAATAATGCTCATTAGCATTCAAAATATGCCTCAAATGAATTCCCATGATCATATCTTAAGTTAAGGTACTTCATGAAGCATGGAAAGACTTTACAAGTCATAAAATAGCTCATTAAACCCTTGACAGAGAAAGTAATGTCAATCTTAGGAGGAGGGTTTTTTTGGTCTAGGAGTGTAAAATTCCACTTGAAATGTGTTAAGGATGCTTCATTTAGGTGTGAGCAAAGTTCCTTTTCTACTTTTACTTCAATATCTAGCTTGAGTGAGTGAAAAGACCTCTCCAAAAGTTAAAATATACCTCTTTTAGGTGGATGGCTTCTCTTCTTGGGCTAATTAGTCTACAATTAATTATTTTAAGTCGTCTCCATCTCAAGGAAACACTTCACTTAAGCAATCTCCACAATCATTAAAAAGTCATCAAATTACCCCCATAGTTATCATTGAAGCCTACACGTGTGGGTTGGAACTCCTTTGTGTCCAAAATCAACTTTAAAATGCACAAAGGAGGAGGGAGATCAAGCATGTAACACATGGAATGTTTAGAGGAAGTCCTTATGGATGCAACTATCCCATCTATGCCTCAAATAATGTGACTAATGCCTTGAAAATTGTGATATGACCCATGAATTGTGAGATTGCCTTGGTAAATGTGAATCTACATAAGTGTGGGTACAATCACTTCCAAGGACTTGTTACCCACCCAAGCAAGTAACCCATAAGACAAATATTTTCTCATATTTGATCAACTTGTTGGAACGTTGACATCGATGTCAAAGAATGGATGTCAAATGGGCATGGTAATGTCAAATGTTATGCTAGTTAGTTGAAGTAGACAATTGAAGACTAAAAATTCTTGTTCACACATATTATGTTGATGTTAAAGTTTAGTTATTGAAAAATATTGTTGATTGTTAATTGTTAAAGGCTAATCAAAGTGATGTGAAGTGCAAACATTGACCATTGTTGACTGCTAATTGTTACTTATTTTTCTAAATTGTATTGAAATTGAGCTCACAATCAAATTAAAAATATGGCACATGATGTTGGATAAAGTTGCCATTGATGTCAATTAGATGGCAAATTGGGTTCATTGTTGAAGGAATCTTGTAATTCTAACCCTAAGTGCAAACCTTAGATGCATATGTTACATACATCAATGAGACCCTAAAATATGAAGATCTTAGTATATACATGAATGGAGCCTTAAATGTATTTTCTAAATACATGTATGAAACCCTAAGATGACTTAAACATTATTATAAGCTAATAACAATGAAATCCTAGATACTTGGAAAAGAACTAAGCCTTAAAGCATATACCATGATTAAAGTTTGACATTGTGTTGTTCCTTGGGTGATATCGTCCCATTGCACTTTGATTTCAAGACAAGAAAGTAGAAATAAATTACCAATACTATAACGACAAACTCTACGTACTACTTCACACCACTATTGTTTGGGATACCCTCTAGCATCAAGAATCACCATCTTGGTCAAATCTTCAAACACCCGAACAACAACTAGCAAGATATTACCAATGTCAAATATGAAGGTTAACTATGCCTACAACGATGAGATATGAAGAAAAAGAAATAAAAAACATGGGAATCATAATAAGACATGTCGGCTGCAATATTTAAAAGGACGACCTCACCAAAAGTTGTGTTCACTCATTCATAAAAAGAACTAGTATATATGAAACATCATGGCTCTCAATTGATTATCCATTTTATTTTTTTATCCATCAAAGGAGAAGCGGTATATGTATCTAAGAGTAGGATAAATGAAGAAAAGTGTTGAAGAAAGGCGAGATTTTTTGAATATTTTGTTTATTTATTTTTACTAAAGTTATTTTTGAAGATTAGAGAGAGATTTTTTGAGTTCTTCAACATAGTGAAGAGAAATATTTGCAGACTTGAAAGATCAATATAAAATGCCCCTTTTTGACTTTTATTGGTGGCACATTTGTTATGAATTTGTGGAAGGTTTTCTTTTGATCTTCGGACCTGTGTGTGAGAACTCTTGGAGATCCTACTGTAGATAACACAGGTATATAGAGAGAAAAAAGGTAGTGGTATACAAAGAGAAATAAAGCATGGGAACACAATTTGCAAACTTGAGTATTGAAGCTACGTATCTATATTATATCTCAGAGTTGTATCTCAGATTTGTGAACTCGTGACTCTAGATTTGTATCTCAAAACTAGTGACTCTATATTTCTATCTCATATTTCTATTTCAGATTTGTACATTAGACATATGGAGATTCTTTTGAAATTTGAGCTAACAACTTTTGAACCCTAGGAACTTGAATTCGTTTTATAATAGGTTTTGAGAAGCTTGGTTGGACCATCATCAAAGGCTAACAACTTATTAAAGAATCTTTGAACATTTGAAAGCTTGTTGAAGCATACTTGAAGTATCTAAAGGACTAAAATTGAAGAAGCCCTTAAAGAATTGATTGAAGGATTTAAGTCTCAAAGAGAATTGATGACCTAAGAATTGTTGAAGATCTAGAATTATGAAGAAGCAACCTCCGAAGAGTATATGAAAAACCTTATCAATGTAGGGTTGAACCCTTTTAAAGCAGACTTGCGATTAGGTAAATTTAGAGAAACTTTGTTAAAGCCTTTATTGAGGCAGCCTTAGTGTACATATATATTAAATAACCCTTGTATCAATCTTGGATCATCATGTTGAAGACATCGTGAAGACATCATTGTGAAGTAGTTCTTGAGCCCTTGTAGAGAAGTTGATCTTGGAGGCATTCTTGGATACTTTGATACATAATTGAAGCTCTCATGATGTGTATTGAAGAATTTTGTTTGGGTAACATGTAGATCTATGGAGCACCTTATGAGAATCATAGAGTTGTCATTGATAAGATAAGGTACTTTGGTGGCATTGTTGAAGAAGATATTATCAGGGCTTGTTGTAGAACTATCTAGAAGAACTTGAAGCAAATTGAAAGGGTTGGTTCCCTAAAGTTTGGTGCCTCATAAAAACAAGGTTGGATCCTTTTGGAAGATAGGGTTAGAGCCCTAGAGGTTGAAGCCTCGTAAACACCAAGTTGGATCTTGGCATCATATAAGTTGGAGCCTGGTTGATTGAAGATTGATGTCTTCATCTAGGGTTGGAGCCCTAAACATTATTGGAGTCCTCATCATTGATTAATAAAATTATTTATTCTATCATTGTTGATTTAGTGTTTTAGTTATAAGTGAAATTAACTGGTAAAAATAACAATTGTAAAGAAACACTAATTCACCCCCCCCCACCCCACAATATTTCCAACACATGAGAGATGAAGAACATTGTTTAGAGAACTTGATATTTTCATTCAATATGATATGTTAAATTTACATCTCAAAGCCATATAGTGCAATCATTGTTGTTGGTTTATAGTACTTTGGATTTTCTTAATATTAAAAAATTCTTAAATTGAATTTCAGATTTGGAAATGAAGAGGCAAATTGTGAACAACTCTAGAAGACCAAGTGATAACTCTTCAATTTGAACTCCTACATGGAATATAAACAATATGCAACTCTTTGTCTATAAAAGATGTAGTTTTGAATGAAAAAGGAAGTTTTGTGAATTAAGCATTTGTATGAGAGAGTTTATGAACCACCTAGTCAAGGGAGAAGGGAAAGAGTAGCAAAAGAGGAGCATATTTGAAGAAGAGAAGTGTTGGGTCTTGAAAATGCCATTCATTTACATTACACTTTCACTATTATGTTCATTATATCACCTCCATTTCACTACTCTGTCACCACATTCATCCCAATTTCATTATCATTGGGCCACATTTATGTTTTTCCAAACTTTATTAATTCTTAACCTTTTTAAGTGAATTTGTGGTTAAAAATTAGAAAATAATGTGCATATGCTTATACCTAACAAGTGGGTTGAGATTGTTGACATGTGTAGGTCAAAAGGAGGCTTCTAGAAGACCTTTAAGTGGCACCCTAAGGCCCAATTTCGAATTTGAGTAGAGGAACATGGGTTCATGAGTATGTTTGTACATCTCCTAATGTATTGAAACTCTAAGAAGACATGTGTCTTATCAGTTCCTATTTTGATTAGGACTCTAGAGGTAGAGGGAGAGATTCATGGACTCTCATTAATGAGATGGATTCTCATCTTTTTGTATAAATAGGAGATCTCTCTCCTTCATTTGTTAGCTTGTTAGCTTGTTAGTCTTATTCTTAGCTTGGAGTTTGTAGTTCTTCTTTGATGGATTTGGAAAGCTTTAGAGAGCTTTGTTGTACTTTGTAATTTGAAGAATTTGAATAAAGCTTTGATGTTATCAACATGGAAGGAGATGCGAAGTAGATGTCATGGAGCATATTATAATGTAAGGTAGAGTAGATTTTATTTTGTAATTTTGCTTTGATTTCATTCATGTATGTCATTTTATTGCTTTCAAGTTTGATAGTTTAGATTTTCCATTCATGCAATTTTAATTCATGCAAGTGTGTTCAACCGGTTGATTGTATATTAGTTTTTCTTTATATGTTTTTGCATCAAATAGTGACATGAGATTGGCCTCTCTGCTGACTTTGTTTTTTTAGCTTTTCAATTTCAGTTATGCTTTGATTTCAATCTTATATATTTGTTGTTGTTATTTAGTTTAGATATCAAATTCTTCATGACATTTGACGTTATCTCTAGAGCCATGGCTTAACCCCGAAAAGCTACTTGGCGAGCTATCGGATTATGAGTGAAATAATTTGATTTTACTTTCATTTTTGCTATTAGATATTAGGTTCTTCATGTTATTTACATTATCTCCATAGCCATGGCTTAACTCCAAAAAGCTACTTGGCGAGCTATCGGATTATAAGTGAAGTAATTTGATTTTGCTTTCATTAATCTGCAAGTAGGTAATTTAGATATCAATTCTTCATGTTATTTGACATTATCTCCAGAGACATGGCTTAACCCAGAAAAGCTACTTGGCAAGCTATTGGATTATAAGTGAAGTAAATTGATCTTGCTTTCGTTAGTCTGCAATTTTTGGTTTGTTTGAGTGCAATAGTTTATATTTTATTTCTGTAATTAGATGGGTAGAAGAGACAGTGATTTCATGATCAGTATTTCATATTTTTTTTGATTTAAGTAGTTACATATTTACATTCTCGTTCAAGTATTAATTTTATCTATAACATGTTTTGAGATCTTTTGAAGTCCTAAGTTTTGGAAGTTACCATAAGGGACATAAACCTTGTCTTGAAATCTACATCCATACTTGACTTTTAAAAGTATTCTTAAGACCTTAGAATAGGATTTCCATTTGCATTAGACACTTTAGGAGATCAACAAGAACAAAACCCCAAAACAAGATAAAAACTATAAAACAACGAAGTAAGAAAAAAAGGTTAAATAAGCACATATGGTGCACCACATTTCATTAGTTTACGATACTCGGATTGATAATTTATGTAGAGCAATTTAAAACATTAAATTGACTAGACATTTTGGCGCTGTTGCCGGGGAAATGTAATTAGGAGACCTTATTTCTTACATCTAAAAAAAATTAATAATTCTTGAGTATGCTTTCTTCCTGCACTTTGTGTGATCTGGAGGATCAGAAAAAGAATCGTTATGTAAAAAAAAAAAAAAGGAGACAAAATAAACTTCATCATTTCAATTGATTCAATAAAAAATAAAAATAAATAAAAATAAGAATAAAAAAAACCCAACTGCTTTGATAGGTTCAAACTGTCCAAGATTGACTGGTTATCGTTTATAGTGGTCCTCAAAACATTGTGTCCTGTTTTAATAAGATTTTGCAACTTAGCTGTGGAATGCAGCCTGATTCCGCAGCTAACTGTGAATTCCGTAGCTAATTTCAAGGTTTAGCAGGTTACAGGCATCCAATGAAGAAAACGACCACATGAGCATCTCCAGAATTGTCCTAACATGGATCCTATCCTAGTCACCCAACCCAGATTGATAAAAAACCAGCTTAAGGCCTCAGTCAAAGTCCTATTTTTAGCATGTTTACCTTGAAGTTTTTGCCTGCCTGAAATTGAAAATCATTAATCATTTTTATAAAATTTCATAATTTCAACAAAAAAAAAAGGAAGAAGAAGAAGGAAAACAATCTATGGCTATCTCGAATCCTAGCTTTCACTGTGGCCTCAGTAGAAAAATCTGCATTCCTGTTTGAGCTTTGGCCTTGAAATAACTCTGCAATATGAACGCAGAACAAGTTAAAAAAGTTGTTCTAGCTATTTTGACCGGTACCTACTCAGAACTCTCGTGGTCAAAAGACAATAGGCCTAGGAAACTTGTTCGTGATAATGCTAAGGCACCAAGACGTGTGCCATTTGTTGATCAAATTCCCCAAGTTCCATTATATCAACCTGACAGAGTATTGCCTTAGCATGCACCATTGCTTGATGCTTATGCTTTGCAAGAATTAAATCCATATGCTTTTGTGTATCAGAGGCAGGCCTTACTGTGAGGAATGGGTTGTGATTATCGTGGGGTAGATCCAAGGCTTGAATATTTACATTGTCAGAGAATAAGAGAACGTGTTTTAAGAGCAGAGTTATCTCAATGAGATTAACAGGCCTTATGTGCCAAGAAAGGTTGACTACGGTGATGTTTCCCTTTGTAGAGTTGACTTCACACCTCCTGGACCTTCATATCCTTCACTCTTAGAGTCATCTTCAGTGCTAGGGTCATCTTCACTGTATTGGTACTGATTCGAAACTTTACAGCCAAATGCAACAATTTAGGAAAAATGCAAAATAGAGAAAAAAGTTAAACTTCAACTGCACGATTTGGCCAAATGAAAATGAATTAGGAAAAAATAAAACATGGGTTTTTTCGGCAGTAGGGTCAGCTAGATAATGCAAAAATGGTTTTAAAAAATTCACGGCGGTTTGGGAGAATTTCTCAGTTCTCTGAAGCCTCTTTTTGCCTAACCGCGTGAGAAAAAACGGAAATTAAATTAATGAACATATTGTTGTTATGCCACGCCTCAATCTTGTGTGCTGACATTTCATTTTTGTTTTAGCCACGCCTCAGTCTTGTCTGCTGGCATTCAATATTGACTTTCATGACTAACAGTTTCTCCCTGTGACCTGTACATTAATTACGGCTAATTACAATCCAAAATCACACGACTCTTCTCTTGAATAATTTCCACGTTGCAGAGATTGGATAAGGTCCAGCTGTGTTGTTCCATTATTAACTCAGACTTCATTATGCCACTCCACCACGTCTCCCGCCATGCCTCACGACTTAAATACCTTTCGTACGTAACTCATAGTTCATTTATGCCAAGGTGGGTGCCGTGATCTATTGGGTTGAATCGACAGATAAAGAAAGATTTGCAGATGCCTTAATTCTTTTGTTTTAACCTTTTAATCATATACAGGGACCGGTTGCCTGGTTTCTATTCAACCATACGATGTGGCTGCCTCCAGTGCTTAAGGAAGGTCGGGTCACACACTTGTCGATCTGAGGGGATAACTTCGATTCAAAAGAATGAGGCATTCAGAGGAGATATATGATGCAATCTCTATTATCTGGTAGTCTATAAAGTTGCAGGAAAGGATGATAAATTGTGTTGCAGTAGTTGGCCTACTTCATGAGGGATACTCTGCCTCCACACAATCTGTCTGTACACCAATTTTTACAGCCTTCATCTATTTTCTGTTCATACAAGTCTTCTTGCTTCAAAAATCTTTATTCATTTCATACTCAACATTTTTCTAGTTCCACGCCCATCAGTTTTCTCCACAGTATTCTTCATTTCCTATTCATACAACTGTTTTGCTTCCACATAACCACTATGTTTTCATATATTCATCTTCTACATTGGTGTTTACACAGTAAAAAAGGCAAAATGTGTCTGATTGACAGAGCCCGAGGGAGTCATCCAAGCTGTTGAAAAGATCATACATTTCCTTTACTATGATATATTTTCATCATTAAAATTGTTTTGCTTCATACACTAGTTACAAAATTTTTATTTTTCAGGCAAACAATGAAGAATTTTTTTGAAAAAGAGCAAAGAAGATCATGAATAATTGGTCTTGTGCACCAGCTGTGATCTTAGGCTCTCTCTCCCTGGTACTTGGCTGCATAAAATCTCTTTTCCAATAACTTAAATCAGAAAACTGATGGTTGACTGTCTTTTAGCTATGGAATGCAGCCTGATTCCACAGCTAACTGGCAATTCCACAGCCATTTTCATACTTCTATAGGCTATAGGTGTCAAGAGACGAAACGAACCACATGGGTAGTTGGGAAAATGACAGTACATGGATGGTTTCCTATCCATTTGATCCAAATCAATGAAAAAGACCCTGGTCAAAGGGAATTCAAGGTGTGTGTTATCACTAAGTCGCCACACTAAGTCGCCGCATGTCAAGAAAAAAAAAAATTGAATCAATGAAATGAATAAGTTATTTGCTCACTTTTCTAGATGTATTGATTAATTTTGGACTGATGATGAAAGATGAATGGCTAACTTTTTATTCAAGATTTTTAGCTACAGAAACTGTGCACATTCCGCAGCTAAAGTCCAATTCCACAGCTGTTCTCCAATTCCGCAACTGAAAAACCTCAATGTTCAAATCAGCCTAACTTTCTCATACAAAATTAGATTTTGATGATTCAAGTATCGTTGGAAAGATCTCAACAAGATCTACACAATGAGAAATCCATCATTAGAGTTTGAAATGGTAAATAATGAAATAAATTGCTGAAAAGAAGCAACATCAACTTGAGGCACTAATTCCAAATCAGGTATAATTTTTTTTGATTTTTATTTTGAGAACTTGTTTCATTAATACAAATTCTTAGTTTTGTGTGTAAATTTCATAACTAGAGAGATTGATCACCTCTCTCCTTTGATAATCTTACATTCCATTGCAGAAGAAGTATTAGTTTTTTTGCAGGTTCAAGGAGGAAGGACAAATGACTACAAGAGAATGGTGTCCCTCTAAGAGACCAATTTGTTTCATAAGAGGATGATCAGAAACAAAGAGGAAATTTGCTGATGCAAAATCAGATCCAAACACTTGAAAAACTTTCAGATACTATTGTCTCCATCACATCCATATTTCATAATAAACCATTCACCTCATTTCACTCCATATTTTCCATTTACATTCACATACACTTTTCCATCTCTTTTGTCATTCATTAAACCCACATAAAAGCAAGAGGCTCATTCACATGCTTATTGCCCATTGCCATTTCTGCTCTCCATTGCCATCTTCCATTTTCATCTTCCCTTTCCTATCATTTTCATTTCCGCAAATAAGCCCTGCCTCAATGCAAATTATTGAGTCCATAGTCCTTTGAGTCTAAGTTCCTTGTAAAGACACCTTGAGGCTTGCATGCATTAATGGAAAGTTCTCATGCTGACAAACAATGGGAATACATTAATGTTCCCTTATTTCATTAGATCTTCTAGGTGACTCGACATCGGCAAATTCATTCATACCTAGCAAGATGTGTTTGGGCATCTTGACTCTCATTGTCATCAATGGTGAGAGTTCTCGTGTTGACTAGTGGCATCCATTAATGGTCACTAAGTCAACAATTTCTTGTTATGTTCGACATCAAAACATATTTTCACATAGTAGGAATTGTGCCAATGAGTTTTGAAGACATGAAGACTATTATTTTCAGCATTTTGGAGCAGATTCAACAAGTTTTAGTAGAAACAATAAAAAGTCATCTTGACTCTTTATCCATGACTCTTCTTGTTCAGCCACTTGAAGAAGAATATGATCATAATTTTTGCAGCCACCACACATAAAACTCATCTATTCCAAAGGGTAAGTTAAGGTACGTCATTTTCTAACTTTTGACCATAGAATTCTATAAAAAGCTAGAATGATAATTGTTGGAAAAACATTTCTCTTCCTCATTTCATAAAATTGCCAATACCATCCGTTGGGGGGGGAATACATTCATCTTCATATCTTGCCATGTCCATATCATACTCAAGAGCCCACATACTTCCAACATATATTAATTATTACATTGTTATTATGAGCATACAATGGCTTTTCAAAAAGTGTTTAAAGGATAGATTGGATACAAAAAAAAAAAAAAATGAAGTTATCAAATGATATCATGCAAAGTTAAGCCAAGGCTCAAGAATGAAAAGCTCAAGAATCAAAAGAGTTAATGTAATATATATTGCATGAGGACATGTAATAACTTCAGCTGGGGGGTATGTTGGGTCTTGAAAATGTCATTCATTTCCATTACACTTTCACTATTATGTTCATTATATCACCTCCATTTCACCTCAATTTCACTACTATGTCACCACATTCATCCCACTTTCATTATCATTGGGCCACATTTATGTTTTTCCAAACTTTATTAATTCTTAGCCTTTTTAAGTGAATTTGTTGTTAAAAATTAGAAAATAATGTGCATATACTTATACCTAACAAGTGGGTTGAGATTGTTGACGTGTGTAGGTCAAAAGGAGGCTTCTAGAAGACCTTTATGTGGCACCCTAAGGCCAAATTCGAATTTGAGTAGAGAGAATCATGGGATCACGAGGATATGTGTCACATCTCCTAATTGTATTGAAACTCTAAGAAGACATGTGTCTTATCAGTGCCTATTTTGATTAGGACTCTAGAGGTAGAGGGAGAGATTCATGGACTCTCATTAATGAGATGGCTTCTCATCTTTTTGTATAAATAGGAGATCTCTCTCCTTCATTTGTTAGCTTGTTAGCTTGTTTTTTTTTTTTTTGTAAGTAAGCATTTGTATTAAGAAACAAACATATAGTACAAAAGGGCTGCTCGGGCTGACTAGAGCCCGAGGCGAAGCAGAGAACAAGACAACTTGACCAAGAGGCCTCCTACAGAACCCCAAAGAGACGGGGGAGCCGACAATGATGAACTATCCACCTCGGCTCTGAGGAGTAAACAGGAAGAGAACAATGTAGCAAAAGAAGCACACAGACTGGCTAGGAGTCAAGAGCACTACTGGGGATTCAACCCAGGTTGAGTGGAATCCTCAGTTCGGCCCTTTTTCCCTTTCTTTTTCCAACTCTGACCCATTCGAGTTGATCCTGAATGGATGGCAGAACTAGCAGACCACGCTGAGCTGACGGAGAGATCTCTTTGTCCGAATCCGAAGGAGATGTCTCATGAGTTCGTTTCTGCGAGAGAGGAGGGGCCGAGGACTCCACAGGACCAGTTGGGGGCGGGTCCTGGGCAGGCGAATCCTCCATCCCGTCCTCATTCTCTTCCTCTTCATCAGAGCTGGAACTGAAGTCATCCATGGGAGGCGGGTCACAAGGCTTCCAACTTTTGGATTTCGGCTTGGGAGCAGTCTTCTTCTTTTGGGCTGGAATCACTGGACATGATCTGTGAAGGTGCCTTGTAAGATGGCAGTTTCGGCAACAGAAAGCTGTGTTCTCGTAATCCAGGGGCTCTTAGCTTGTTAGCTTGTTAGTCTTAGTCTTAGCTTGGATTTTGTAGTTCTTCTTTGATGGCTTTGGAAAGCTTTAGAGAGCTTTGTTGTACTTTGTAATTTTGAAGAATTTGAATAAAGCTTTGATGTTCTCAACATGGAAGGAGATGTGAAGTAGATGTCATGGAGCATATTAGAATGTAAGGTAGAGTAGATTTTATTTTTTAATTTTGTTTTGTTTTCATTCATGTATGTTATTTTATTGCTTTCAAATTTGATAGTTTAGATTTTCCATTCCTGCAATTTTAATTCATGCAAGTGTGTTCAATCGGTTGATTGTAGATTAGTTTTTCTTTACATGTTTTTGCATCAAATAGTGACATGAGATTAGCCTCTCTACTGACTTTGTTTTTTAGCTTTTCAATTTCAGTTATGCTTTGATTTCAGTCTTATTTATTTCTTGTTGTTAGTTAGTTTAGATATCAAATTCTTCATGACATTTAATGTTATCTCCAGAGCCATGGCTTAACCCCAAAAATCTACTTAGCAAGCTATCGGATTATGAGTGAAGTAATTTGATTTTACTTTCATTTTTGCAATTAGATATCAGGTTCTTCATGTTATTGGCATTATCTCCAGAGCCATGGCTTAACCCCGAAAGGCTATTTGGCGAGCTATCAGATTATAAGTGAAGTAATTTGATTTTTCTTTCATTAATCTGCAAGTAGGTAATTTAGATATCAATTCTTCATGTTATTTGATGTTATCTCCAGAGCCATGGCTTAACCTGGAAAAGCTACTTGGCGAGCTATCGGATTATAAGTGAAGTAAATTGATCTTGCTTTCGTTAGTCTGGAATTTTTGGTTTGTTTGAGTGCAATAGTTTAGATTTTATTTCTGTAATTAGATGGGCAGAAAAGACAGTGATTTCATGATCATTGTTTCATCTTTTTGTTTGATTTAAGTAGCTGCATATTTACATTTCTGTTCAAGTATTAATTTTATCAATAACATGTTTTGAGATCTTTTGAAGTGCTAAGTTTTAGAAGTTACCATAAGGGATATAAACCTTGTCTTGAAATCTGCATCCATACTTGACCTTTAAAAGTATTCTTAAGACCTTAAAATAGGATTTCCATTTGCATTAGACACTTTAGGAGATCAACAAGAACAAAACCCCAAAACAAGATAAAAACTATAAAACAACGAAGTAATAAAAAAAGGTTAACTAAGCACATATGGTGCACCACACTTCATCAGTTTACGATACCCGGATTGATAACTTATGTAGATCAATTTAAGATGTTAAATTGACTAGACAAGAAGCAAAGAGGATAATCAACAAAAAATAGAACAAAAAGTTATTTCAGAACATAAACAAAGACCAAATAACTAGAAAATATGATTTGTAATTTGATTGGGGGATTGTAGTCTCCTTTCAGGTTGTAGCTTGATAAAGAATAGGTTGTAGCTTGTTGAGGTAGGAGCCTCTTGTGGGTTATATCCTAGAAAAAAATGTGGGAGTTGGAGTTTCCTTGAAAGTTGAAGCTTGCGGAAGAATTGAGTTTCACCCACATTGAGTATGGTTTGGGCTTGCCATTTTCTCATCTCGTTGTTCATCCCTCTTCTCTCTGATTTCATTTCAAAGGATTAGAGAAATATATGTAATGAGAGCCATGTGGAACCACATAGTATAGTATGCAATATCCTCGAATAAAAATGATAAATCGATTGAGTGAACAAAATAGGTTACTAGGGTAATGACACAACCTCCTGTAGGTTGGAGTTTACAAAAAAAAAATTATGTAATAGGGGAGTAGGAGTTTTCCTTCACATTGTTTTTAGTCAAAAATCATGGTTTTCTCCCTTTATTGGTTTCACTTATATTTGGTTTCTTCATGTGTTGCTTGTTGAATGTCTCACTTGTGTGAATGCTTTTGAATTCTGAATATGTATATATGAAAATTTGTCTCTCTTTGATAGATGAAAAAGAAACAATTAATAGTTGAACATATACTTAAGCCATTAGCTTCAAAATAAAATATATGAAAAAGGAAATTAAGTTAATCTAAATAATTGAAAAGACATAATTATTGATTCACCCCTCCCCCCTCACAGTAATTTCCAAGTAGTTATCAATTGGTATCGAAACATGTTCCTTCATCACCAATTTAATAACTAGAAGGAGGTTCTAAATCATTAGAATGGATAGTCAGGAAGGATGCTCAGCAATTAAAAGCCTCTTTATTTATTGGCACAAATTATGCCTTCTCTTAAGTGAGAATGAAGACATATTTAATGTCTCTTGGAGTAGAATCATGGGTTGTTGTGCTGATGGGGCATGAAGAACTAAAGAAAATGAGTAGTGATTAGGATGAAAAACTTGAATTCGTAGCCAATGCAAAAACTATGAATGATATTCTTAGTGGACTAAGTGAATCATAATTTATTAAGGTAATGCATTGTAAAGCAACTAAAAAAATATGGGATAAACTATAAAATATTCATGAAGGAGATAACAAAGTAAAGATGACCAAATTACAAGTATATAGAATGTAATTTAAGACATTAAAAATGAATGAAGATGAATATATTGCTAAGTTCTTTCTAAGAGTAGATGAAGTTGTTAATGTCATGATGGGTCTAGGAGAAACATTCAAAGAAAGTGTAATAGTCTAAAACATACTAAGGTCGTTACCTTCAAAGTATAATCTAAAGGTTTCAACTATAGAAGAAACAACCAACTTTGAGACACTAAATAAGGATCAACTACTTGGTTCTTTGATAACATATGAGATTAGAGTTTCAAAAGGAAATTAAACTACTAGAGATGCATCTTTTAAAGAAGACAAGGAATGTTCATGATCAGAATCTGATGAAGAAGAAGTGGAATTTCTATGCACAAGAAGACAGTAGTACATCTGAAAGTTCTAGTGAATTATCTGATGAAGATGGAGCCAATGAATTTATTTTGATAGTCCTAAAAAATTTGGAAGAACTTAATGAATATGAAGAAGAAGAAGAAGAAGGTGAGGTAGACCTTGAGGGGGAGTTGATTAGTACCCTGGAGGAAATATAAAGAGTCAAACAGAAGAATAAGAAACTAAGAGATATTGTGTTAAAGTATGTAAAGGAAGAGCGTAATTCAGAAGAGCCTGTCAAGCTGAAAGTTGAACTAGGAGAATCCAAGAAGGTGGAGGACATTTTGCTATAATAAATAAAAGAGAAAAGTAAGGAGTGTGAAAAACTAGAAGAGGAAGTAATAACCCTGAAGAAAAATATAGAGAAGGCAAAAACTGATTTGAATTTGAACCTTCAACATATAAAAGGATCTAAAAAATTGGACACGATATTAAATTCTTAGAGATCTCCACTTATGAAAGTTGAGTTAGGTTATGAAGCAGAATCTACTAAAAGTAAGACATAGGACAAAAACACGATTACTTTTGTAAAAGTAGTCAAGGGAGACAATGAAAGTCTAAATTAACCTAAGAATATGGAGGTCAACGTTACACTTAATGAACAAGGAACATTGCACCTATGGAGCAGTAGCAAAGAATCACTTCCAATAAATTGCAACAGGAAAAAAGAGTGAACAAATAGACAATAAGCTATTAGAGATTGTACTTCTTCAAGAGCCAAAATTATGAGATTCCAAGGAGGAATTATTCTCAAGCATTATCCATTCCCAGGTATGAGAACTTTTTTTATGGATATTGTTACTTGTGTAAAAAGTTTGGACAAAAAGTTGTAAATTGAAAAACCTATGTCAAAAGAAATGAAATGAGAAACTTTAAAAGGAGTGAAGTAAACAATATATTTTCAAATATCAAAGAAAACATGAATCTAGACACAAATCCATTTGCCCCACTCTTTGATATTAATGGATATTTCTATTGTCATAATTTATGGTATAATTCATATGAATGTCAACTCATAAATAGTAGGTCACAATATCATAACAATTAAATAATAGAAGAGCATATGCAATGGATAAAGAAGAAAGAGGAAAATAAAGATGACAAGTGTGTTCTAGTTCTGTATGCCCAAAATCAAAATAGTTAATGGTATGTGGATAGTGGTTGTTCTAGACATAAGACAGGAGATGAAAACAAGTTTGTGTCTTTAGATGGAAATAAAACAATAAATGTTATATTTGAAAATCATGCAGTAGGAAGAATTATATGAAATGGTACAATCAATCTAAATAATAACAGAGGAAACATTGTCCAGATGCAAAGAAAGACACCAATAGAAAGAAGAAAATTGGTAAACAACCAAAAGGCTAGAATTTCCCTCCACCAAAGTAGGAAGAGGAGGAGGATGAGGCAATCGAGGAACCCATAGCTTTTGGGAACACCCAGACAACACAAGCAGCATAAAACCATGGGGAAACACACACAAGAACCTATGGAACCATAAATCAACTAGGTACAAACAACAAACATACTAGAAACAATGGAACCTAGTGGTACAAGCATACACATTCATCAGAAAATTCAGATTCAGATAAAGACAATACCAGACTTGATGATACTCAACTCGCTCTTGTCACTACTTCATTGTCTCAAGGGGGTTGGTGCAAGGTTGAGAAGAAAAAAGTGAGGAAAACCTAGCTTTTTTCCCAATGTATATTAGTTCATCTTTCTTTGTATGTTTATGCTTATCATCAGCCATTGGCCTGGTGCAAATGCAACATGTAATTTTATTTTCATTAATAAAATTACGCCTTTTTCCTTGGAAAAAAAAAATTACAAAGGAAAGGCTTAGGATGTACTGTTTGTTGAAGGATTGAAACATAATTTTCCAAGTGTTAGTCAGATCTGTGACAAAAGTTGTGGTGTTCTCTTCATATCTCAATATTGTGAGGTAAGGTCAACAACAACGAGTAAGGTCTTGGCTAAAGGAGTTTGAACAAAATATAGTGTATACATCATGAAGGAAAATAATGAAGAGTGTAACATCAACAAACAAGATTAGCCTTGGCTATTGCACAGGAGACTTGGGCATCTCAATTTTGATCACATCAACATGCTTAGTAAAAGAGAGTAGTTGGACATCTACCAAAGATTAATAAACCTCAAAATCCTATTTTTAAATCATGTCGAAGGGGAAAACATTCTTGAACTTCATTCAAGGTCAAAGATAAGTTACAAAGTAGTACATAAGGATTTATGTGGTCCTTCCATAACAAGAGCAATAGGAGGAGAAACATATTTCATGTTTAGAGTGATGACTGTTCTAGATTTACATGGATAACATTCTTAAAGAAACAAGTTAGAAGCATTTGAAAAGTTTAAATTATTCAAGGAATTACGTGAAAATCAAATAGGGTGCAAGACAAAGTGTATAAGATCAAACAAAGGAGGTGAATTTACTTTAGATGAATTTACTGAATTTTGTGATGAACTTGGTATAAAAAGAGAGTATACTATTACAGACACTCCACAACAAAATGGAGTTTCAGAGAGATATAATGGTTTTGTAAAGCAAATAACCAGAGCCATGATGCAAGAGAGAAACATTCCTCAAACCTATTGGGAAAAAGTTGTTCACTCGATAGTTCATATTCTAAATAAGGAACTTCTTGGACCAAATTGTGATAAGACACCATATGAATTGTGACATGGTAAGCCGACATATATCAAACAATTTAAAGTGTTCAGAAGTAAGTGCTATATCAAAAACAACAATGAAAAGTTAGGAAAGTTTGATTCAAGGTTAGATGAAGGAATATTTTTGGGATACTCAACATAAAGTAAAGGATAAAAGTGCTATAATAAAAGGATGCATAACATTGTGTATTTTATAGATGTGAAGTTTGATGAAGAGCTTCCTAACAAGAAGAAAAAACATGTTTTACCAATCCTCCTCTAGATTATCGCCATGACAATGGAGAAATATAAGCACAGGATGAAGAATCATAAAAAACAAAGACTCGTTCAAAACATCCCTCAAGGCCTATATAAAAGAATCGCCTTGATAGTCAAATAATTGGTGATAAAATTGGAGTTCAAACAAGGAAGCAACTTGAAAAGAAAATAGATCAGGGTCAAATTGCCATGACGTCAAAGATTGAACCAACAAATTTTGATGAAGCAAGTAAAGAAAAACATTGGATAGATGTTATGAACAGGGAACTAGATCATATTGAAAAGAAAAATACCTGGAAACTGACAACTAAGACCAGCAGGAAAGTTCGTATACTCATAAGAATGCTCTGATACCAATATAACGAAGAAAGTTTGTATACTAAAAAGTTAAATACTCCAGAAGACTTGGAATATGAATATATCCATTGAAGATACAAGAATATATATTAAAATGTATGAATAAGAATGATGTACTGATGCAAATAATAGAACAACAGGAAAAACTTGTAGAACTGGAACAGAAAAATAAAGGAAAAGGACGAGGAAATTTTGCGTCTAAGGAACATAGCCAAAAATTACTGGCGAAGGTCAAGAAGTCCAAGGAAAGGAAGAAAAATTTAGAATAAGAAAATGGATGTGTCGAGAATAAATTCAATGAGATTCTATCAGAGAAGGAAGACGAAAATTTGCACTTAAAAGACCTAAATCAAAGGTTATTAGAACATTTCAGAGACCTAAAATATGAGAAGCTTAAAAGTCAAAACATTGAAAATAAGGTTGATGAATCAGAAACCAAATAACTCTTATGTCCAAGAAACCAAAATCAAAGTCTCAATCAAATTAAGAAACTTAAGGATGATAAGAAATCAATAAAAAACAAGTTATAAAAGCCACTCACAAAAGAAGTATCAAAATCTTTATACGAAACAATCCAAGTCAAATAAAAGGGAACAAACACAAATCCCATTAATCTCATAGTTCGGAAAAATCCAAATCCAACTGAAGTGATGACGTACTCAGAGGTTGCAATTCAAATGATGGAAACTCCAAGTCATGATTCAGTATCCAACTCAACAACATCAATACTTGAAGAAAATCAAGAAATTACCGCACACATGTTAAAGGAAGGTAAAATAAGAAGAACTCCTTATCTACATCCGAATCACAAGAATAGACACCTCAATCAATCTGTATCACTCAGAACATAAACAACAAAGTTTTGTTCCGAAGAATATTAAAGTGTGCACGACTCATTTTAGTGATAAGAATTCATCACAAGTCTATAATAATCGAAAGGTTCCACCAAAGATTAACTTAGGATGGTTAGATCCATTTTTAGTTTGACAATTTTGTTTATCACACAGAGGATCATATCATCTTGTATCAACAAAGATGAAAATTCTGAGACAAGAAGACATTCAAAACGGAAAAAGAGATCAAGCCTTTTCATCAGTAAGCTTTGGGGACAAACCTTTTTGAGGAAGGAAATGTTATGAATAAAACATATACAAAAATAGTAAAATAGTATAGATAATAATAGACATAAATAAATAATAATTAGTAGTGAAGAGGGATGTCTCTACAGACATGATCGATCAAGAAAGGGTACCTAACTGGCTATATATACAGGACCCTCACCCTCATTTTTAATCATCTCATAAATTCTTTTATATAGTATTCAATATACAATTACTTGCCCTACAATGGATGTCTTTGTATTTGATGTATTTTGAATATTATTATTGCACATACGAACCTTGTTCGTTACATTGGTAACAAAGCATTCCTCTGAGTATACAAACTTTTTTCATTACAAATGTCATAGGTACAAAATGGGTATTCAAAAATAAGATGAATGAACAAGGAAAAATTGTAATAAATAAAGCAAGACTAGCATGCGAGGGTACTCTTAGGTAGTAGGTATTGACTATGAAAAACATTTGCATCAGTGGCATGATTAAAGGCAATCATAATGTTTCTTATGTTTGCTTGTTATAAATATTTCAAAGTGTACCAGATGGATGTAAAGTCTACTTTTCTGAATGGAGAACTTGAGGAAGAAGTCTATATTGAAAAACCTAAGGACTTATGTTGAAAATATTAGCGAGAAAATGGCTCCTTGATTTATTCCATAATCATAGGAGGCATAACAATTTCCTTCTTGTGCATGACTCAAGTTCCTTAAAAATAGGACAAGTTAGGATGCGGTTAATTAATGTGTTAAAATTGAAATTCGAGTTCTTGATTTTCTAATGTGAGTTGATTGAGGAAAAACACAAGTGATTGAGTTTCAAGTGGTTGACTTGAAATAGGTCGAGTTGCATGAGTAGTTAACTCATGCTAAATCAATCACGGAATAATTCCTTAATTCGAAAACTCATTGATTTTAACCATTTGAATTTCATTTAAAAGGAGGAATGAAGACACAAGTTTAATCATTGTTTTGGTGAGCACAAGTTGGTGACACCAGGCAATAGGAAGCACAAGTTTGTGCATGGAGCTTGTGAGAGGAAGAGTGTGCAAGAGAATCTTGTGCATAGGTTGATAGAGGGAAATAGAGATCAACAACCTTGCAAGGGTTTCAATCTTATAACAAGCAGGAAATACAAGTGTGTTTTTTAACATTAAATAGTTTTATTTTGTAAGAGATCAATTGCTCAATTTATCTATCAATAAAATTCTCAAACAAGCAGAGGGTTTTCTCAATTGGGTTCCCTACACAATTCTGTGTTTTTTAATTGTGTTACTATGCTTTTATTTTTGTTCCTATTCGACTACATCTAGTAGAGAAATTTTATGTTTATGTGAGAAGAAAATTTATTTTAGATTGCTCATATTGCTATATCATAATTTCTTGGATTTTCTACATGGTATCAGAGCTCTTGGAACAAATTTAAGGCTATATGGAGCTTATGATTAAAGTGATGGATTCACGAAGCATGGTGGGAAATAATAGGCCTTCAAATCAGGTTCTGTAAAAGAAAGCAGGGAAGTCTTCTAAGTCAGAGGGAGCAACAACAACAATGGATAACTTGGTAGAGTTGAAGACAAATCCAAGTGGACGAGGTTCTTGCAAGAATTCCTCGCTAAGAGGGAGTGTTGAAAATATTAGCGAGAAAAGGGTTCCTTAATTTGTTCCATAATCATAGGATCTAAAACGAGTTCCTTCTTGTGCTTGAACTGAGTTCCTAAAAATTAGGACGAGTTAGGATGCAATTAACTAATGGGTTAAAATTGAAAGTTGAGTTTTGATTTTCTAGTGTGAGTTGATTGAGGAAAAACACAAGTGGTTGACTTGAAATAGGATGAGTTGCAGAAGCAGTTAACTCATGCTAACTCAATCAATCACACAATTATTCCTTAGTTATAAAACTCACTAATTTTAACCATTTGAATTGCCTTTAAAAGGAGGAACAATGGTACAAGTTTAATCTTTGTTTTGGTGAGCACGAGTTGGTGATATCAAGCAATAAGAATCACAAGTTTGTGTGTGGATCTTGTGAGAGGAAGAGTGTTCAAGAGAAGCCTGTGCATAGGTTTATAGTGGGCATCAAAGATCAATAGTCTTGAAAGGGTTTCAAGCTTAGAACAATCAGGAAATACAAGTGTGTCTTTCAGATTGAAATAGTTGTATTTTGTAAGAGATCAATTGCTCAATTTCTCTATCAATAAAGTTATCAAACAAGAAGAAGGTTTTCCTAGTTGGGTTCCCTAGACAATTCTGTGTTTTTGAATTGTGTGACTGTACTTTTATTTATGTTCCTATTTTGTTGCATTTAGTAGAGAAATTTTATGTTTATGTGAGAAGAAATTTTATTTCAAATTCCTCATATTAGCATATCAAAATTTCTTGGATTTTCTACACCTTCTTATTTTCATATAATCTTAATGATGCATGCAGGTTAAAGAAGACAATGTATGGACTTGAACAAACACCAAGGGCAAAATACTTTAGTTTGACAAGTATCTACAAAAGCAAGGTTTTAAGAGAGTTGCAGCCAACAACAACTTGTACATAAAATCAAATGAAGATGAACTCCCAAGTGTGGTGGTGTATGTAAATGATATTATGTTTGGAAGAAAAAAAAAGACAATTTAGTGCAATGGTTTTCTAATGAGATGAAGTTTGAGTTTGAGATGTCAATGATTGGGGAGCTTACTTTTTACCTTGGATTGCAAATTTTAAAAAAGTCAAAAGGTATATTCATTTCTCAAAAGAAGTATCTAAATGAAATGTTGAAGAAGTTTAAAATGGAAGACTGCAAACCTATCTCAACCCCTATGGAAATTGGATACAAGTTGTGTGCAGATGATGAATCAATTGATGCTGACTAGAAGCTTTACAAATCTATGATAGGAATTTTATTATACCTAACAGCATCTAGACCAGATATAATGTTTGTAGTTGAATTGGTGGCAAGATATTAGTCAATACCTAAACAAAGTCATTTACTAGTAACTAAAAGGATATTCAAATATTTGAAAGGGACTACAGGCTATGGATAATGGTACCCAGAAGGAAAATATTTCACATTGAAAACATACACAGATGTAGTCTAGGCTAATTATGTAGATGTTAGGAAGAGTACGAGTGGTGGTGAATTCTACTTAGGAGAATTACTAGTTGCATGGTGAATCAAAAAAATTCCTCAGTATCTCTATATACAAAAGAAGTTGAATACATAGCAGAAATTGTTGCTTGTTTCACACCAGTGTTTTGGATGAAACACACTCTACAAGATATAAAGGTAACTCTTAGTGAACCAATATATATTAAGTGTGACAATGCTAGTGCAATAAGTATCTCAAAAAATCCAATTCTTCATTCAAATAATAAACATAACCCTATAAAGTATCACTTCCTCAGAGAACATGTGGATGAGAAAACAATGAAGCTAGAATACATATAAAAAGAGAGAGAGTAGATAACAGATATATTTACTAAGCCACTAGTAAGAGAACCATTTGAATATCTAAGGCACGAGTTGGGGATAGTCCCTGCTCCATCTTCTCACTAGGTTGACTTCATAGAGGATCCTCAAAGTAGAGAATATGAAAAAGAGTGCACTATCTAAGGGGGCGAATCTACAGAAGTGGAAAGAACCATATGTTCAAAAGAAAAAAGGAATATAAATAATGAAGCAATGTGTAAGTATCAAGATTCTGAAGCATCCATAGAAGCACCATGAAAATTGTTACACTGAAATTTGTCACCATGACTATCTGCAGTTAATATGGCTCCATCAATAGTCATATTATCCTCCTTGTCAAGCCTTACACCTCTGCTCTCCATGTTAAACTTCAAAAAAGAGAGAAAGTCATTTAAAATCATGTTTATCTCTGGGTACGCAGGTTCTCTCTACCTTGCCTGCGTGTACGCATCCCAAGCTCATTGTACCTGCGCACTTGTACGCTCTGTAAGCCAAGGGATGGGTGCGTACTCCTGTAAAGGTCAAAAGGCGCGAGTTTCATCTTAAAAAAGTTACTTGTGGTCACTTCTAGAGCTTTCTAGAAGAGTGTCTGACGTGTATTGAGCACCTCCAGATGGTTCATGCATCCCTATGATAGAGGAACTTATCCCATCAAGAGAGGAGCTACCCCATCCAAAAGAGGGAGTATCCCATTGATGTTGGAACTGAATAACTTCCTCTAGAACACTATAAATACAGGCATTGGGCCAGAGGAGGGGAGGTTGAAAGCTGAACATTCAAAAGGGTAAATGCTGCTGGAATTAGGAGTTCCCTTGTAAGCTTGTGAGGAGAGATTCCCATCCTTTCTTGTTTCATTTGGAAGTGGGTGAGCTTGTCAAAGTAAAGGAAAACTCTTGCTGGACCCTCGGAGGAACTTGCACAACACCAAGGCTCAGGTTGTAATGGTTTCTTTTGTTTCCTTAATACAAATAAGTCCATTCTTCTCAATGATTTGTTGTTAATGAATTGTTTCATGTACTTCTTGGTCTATATGTTGAATATGTTTTGTTTTATGGGATATTCAGGTGTTATGTAATCGTTTGATTGTTAGTGAATGCAGGTTTCGAAGTGAAGGAGGAGCTCATCTGGATCAGCAAGCTGGACTGCTACAACAGCGTTGGATTTGAGGTAGGATCGAACAACACTTGGTTTCTTGTAGATGATGTATGTTTAGAGAAGGATTGCTCTTGTTTGTCTTGTTTGTCACTAGATAGTCTTAGGCTCCTAGGGAGGTTAGTTTTGTCCGCAAAAATAACTCTTTCCGCATGACAAATTGGCGACCATACTGGGGAATCCATTGATGTGATTGAGTTTTCCTTTGAGTAATACTTTGATCTGAAAAGAGTCATTTCTTTTTTGTTTTTTGATTGCTTGACTGTGTTTTTGGGTGGACTAGCCTAGAGTTAAGTTAGAATTTAGTTTTTCTTAATTTTTCAGTAGTACGCACCCTCTGAGTTCGACACAGTGCGTACCTGTACGCACTGTATCTTTATACACAGAGCGTGGACGCACCTGGTTAAACAGGCTGCCTGCGTACCCTGTCCAAATTGAGAAAATTTCAATTTTATCCATTTTTTCCCTTTAGATTTTGTTTTTATTAGTCTTTACTGCCCAGATCCACTGGTTGTTTGTCAAAAATCTTCACCTGAACTTGTCCCATTAGTATCGAGAGTTTTAGTGAAATTCATTGAAGTTTTAGCCTTAGGGTTTGATTTTTGCATTGGTCCTGTAGTGACTTTGACTTTAGAAGTTGTAGAACCTTAGATCTCTCTGGTTTTGTCAGTCTTCTTAGGAGTCGGACCAGTCGTAAAGTCTACCTATGTGAGCAACCTACCTTTGTGTTGTCTCTTTGCGAAATTTCAAAATGGCTTGTTGATTGAAGTTGTGAATTTCATTCTTAAGAAAAAAACAAAAAGAGTTTGATTTTTTGTTTTGATTAGTTTATGATTCTGCATGAACTAGTCCTTGGTTTGATTCTTGCCGAGTAAAACATCCTAGAATTATCTTAGTAGGTTTTTGCTTCTTAGATTTACTTTTAGGTCAATTTCCTTTGATTTGCTTTTTGAGTGAGTTTTTCATAGATTTTATAGATCTTGAAATTGCTTTTGATTAGATTAGTTTTACATGCTTTATTAGGTAGGAAAATACAAAAATATCTTCTTTGCAAAGTTTGTTTTAGAGTAGCATTTGAAGTTTTGAAAGAAAAAGGAATTTTTCGTGCAAGTAATGAGTGGTCATGTTTTGTGTGCTTTGAAAAGATAAAGAGATTGTTTCTTTGATTGTCTATTAAGAAAGTTGTTTTTATTAAAAGATTGCATTCTCTCAACTCTCTTAATTAGAGGATTCATTGAAAAGAAAAATTAGTGTAAATCATCTTAGGTGCATCTTTTTAGAGAATTGGAGTCGAGTCTATACACCATCAAGTTTCATCTCCATTACCTTTTGTCTTAAAGAACAGCCATTATAATCAACGCTTAAAGTAAAATTAACTTAGAAATTTTTATTTTACTAGGGCTCTGAAGCACCAATATAGATCAGACTAGTGTCTTGGAGTAGGTGAGTAATTAACTCTCCAAGACTA
>APFE031209262.1:58383-75322 GCA_000404065.3 Pinus taeda
ACATCAGAGTCATCTTTTAAGCCCTTTTCTGACTCCTAAAAAATGAAAAGATTGCCGAGCGTTTCTTTTACACTCGTTAAAACGGAATTAAAAGATGGTCCCCTTACAGCCCTTTTTCTAATCGTAAAAATAGGAAAAGATTGTCGGATTTTTGTCGTTTCAAATTTGATATTGGAAATAAAACGACGTGTCCTTGATCGCTTTTTACTTTTCAGGTCAAAGACACTAACTATGAAAGTACTCCTTGGTCACAAGATCAAGCGGTTCCCCCAGGTATTATTTTATACTTTTTCGGGCTTAGGAGACACAAACTTACGAAAAAGTCCAATCTGGAGTCTTCTAAGTTTTTCAGACTCTCTAAATATGAAAAACGCCGAGTTTCTCCTATACTGGACTCGTTAAAATTTCACAGTAAAGGACCTGTCTATTACAAACAGGAACGAACCACTCCTTCTTAGGCTCGAATCAAAACTAAGTTGGACTCATCCGAAGGATGAGCTTACAAACAAGCATATGTTATCCTCCTCAAGCCTGTAAAAAATAAAGAGGTACTTGCCAGAAATGGTGGGGGAAAAAGTGAGAAGAATGAGCCTATTTGATATCCTTTTGTCTCAGAAAAACCTTACTACCACTCTTGAACACGACACTTATTCATTCACCTGGGTTGGGAAATCCCTTACCTCACAGTTGACCAAATCATTGACATCTTTAGCCGGGTTATGGGAGTCGACTTTGAGTCATTCGTCACCAAACCATCTGTTGTGTCGTTATGTGTTCAAGAGGTCTGTAAACCAAACATTCAACCGCAAAATACCTATCATCCATTGTGTCATCTTTGAGTCAGTCCTTACAGCAACATTTCTTCAACTTGAACTATGATTTCGTGTTGTGGGCTTGCCTGCGACGAGTCGCTTTCTATCGACATCAGCACATTATCTAGAGAGTTGACTTAGAAATCATCAGTACCTTGAAGACTGCATGCATCAATGGTAGGTTTCTCGCCTTCCACGTCAGTTTTCATCATTGACTTGCGATCGAAGGATTCCATGAAATGTTCGACATCGACTCATTCATTCACATCTCATGGATTGTGCTGGATACTTTGAGAACCATTGACATTACTGGTGGTCTCTCTCACGCTTGTTAACAGTTTACATCATTGACTGGTAATCAAGTGGTTTCTACCATGTTCGACATCGACTCATTTATTCACATGGCTAGAATCGTACCAATTCGGGAAGTAGAGATGAAGACCCTGGATCTAGTTTCCACCATCCAGGCTGCGAGGAGTTTTGTATTCATTATATTGTAGACCAATCATAAACAGATGGCTGCCTCCAGACTGTGTCTACACGAGTCTATAATTATGATGTATTATAAAATCATTCCTGTACCAAAGTAGTTAGTCCAATAGTTAAAGTTTTGATCTGAGTATGGGAATGCCTACCTCAGCGATGATATAATCTTATACATGTATTTTGTGTTGAAAATTGCAGGTTCTGACCAGGCTCTCCACGAGATAATCCTTGAAATGATAAAGTACTTCACCCTTCCTAGATGATATAAAACCCTTATCTATTACAGCCTTCGCACTTTAGGGGGCAATCTGTTACACTGAAATTTGTCACCATGACTATCTGCAGTTAATATGGCTCCATCAATAGTCATATTATCCTCCTTGTCAAGCCTTACACCTCTGCTCTTCATGTCAAACTTCAAAAAAGAGAGAAAGTCATTAAAAATCATGTTTATCTCTGGGTACGCAGGTTCTCTCTACCTGGCCTGCGTGTACGCATCCCAAGCTCATTGTACCTGCGTACTTGTACGCTCTATAAGACAAAGGATGGGTGCGTACCCCTGTAAAGGTCAAAAGGCGCGAGTTTCATCTTAAAAAAGTTACTTGTGGTCACTTCTAGAGCCTTCTAGAAGAGTGTTTGACGTGTATTGAGCGCCTCCAGATGGTTCATGCATCCCCATGATAGAGGAACTTATCCCATCAAGAGAGGAGCTACCCCATCCAAAAGAGGGAGTATCCCATTGATGTTGGAACTGAATAACTTCCTCTAGAACACTATAAATACAGGCATTGGGCAAAAGGAGGAGAGGTTGAAAGCTGAACATTCCAAAGGGTAGATGCTGCTGGAATTAGGACTTCCTTTTAGAAGCTTGTGAGGAGAGATTACCATCCTTTCTTGTTTCATTTGGAAGTGGTGAGCTTGTCAAAGTAGAGGAAAATCTTGCTGGACCCTGGGAGGAACTTGCACAACACCAAGGCTCAGGTTGTAATGGTTTCTTTTTTGTTTCCTTAATACAAATAAGTCCATTCTTCTCAATGAGTTGTTGTTAATGAATTGTTTCATATACTCCTTGGTCTATATGTTGAATATGTTTTGTTTTATGGAATATTCAGGTGTTATGTAATCGTTTGATTGTTAGTGTATGCAGGTTTCGAAGTGAAGGAGGAGCTCATCTGGATCGACGAGGCTAGACTACTACAACAGCGTTGGACTTCAGGTAGGATCGAAAAACACTTGGTTTCTCATATGATAATGCATGTTTAGAGAAGGATTGCTCTTAATTGTTTTATTTGTCACTAGAGAGTCTTAGGCTCCTAGGGAGGTTAGTTTTGTCAGCAAAAATAACTCTTTCCGCATGACAAAAATGACTAGCTTATATTTTCAGAACCATGCCATCTTCATTATGAAAAGACAACATCAACAAGGCTATTATTTAGAGGTTTATCCTTTGGTACAAAATATTGTGCGAAAATGTATATATGACAAAGTGAATAATCTTATTCAAAATTCTTATGATCTAGTTTGACATTTACATATCTAGTCAAATCATTTTGAATATGAATCTAGTTCAAAATGTATTTTTGTATCATTAGAATTCTTCAATATTCTTCATCCTTGATAACTCTGAATATGTATGACCTATGCATTAAAATACTTTGTAATGCTTATGTACTCAATTGATGTTCTCTAAACTATGAAAAAATCAAAGTAAGAGATCCATTTGAATATATATATCTATATATATAATCAAAGAAAATGTGATGACATCAAGCCAAGAGGAGCATAATCTATAGATCATATTCATTATGTTTGGTCTCTAGGAGTCTTCAACATGAAGTGTCATGTGAAGAACACCCAAACCATATTATTTTCAGCTACTACAATAAAGTCACAAATGAAGACACACACACACACAGATATATATGCAAGAGGTTTATTCTATTCATATGAACCATCAAGTCTCCTTCTGACATCTAAGTTATCATAGTACTGGTGTAAAATATTATTTTGCACAGATACAATCAAGAAATCAATGAAAGTTAGAGATAAAGTCAAAGCACAATGGTGAGCCAACTTCCATCACGAAGAAACCCATCAAATTGGTTCCATATTCAAAAGGCTAACATTTGATCAAACTACATTGTAGAATTGATATCAAAATCTATGCAAAAAGTATGTATCTAATCTATCATTAGCAAAAATGATTAAACATTTGGTTATATATATATAGTCAAAGCATTTTTGAAGATGAATCTATGTCAATGCATCACTAGGATTCCCTTAAAATCTTGTAGCTCTTTTATTAAGATCATAAAGAATTGAATGTTATGCTTTTATTTGTTAAAGCTACATTTATGATCTATGCTCACGTAAACAAATGATAAATGTATAAAGTGTTGAATTCTCTTTGCTATTAAATGCAAAAGAACCTTGAATATCTTAAACAATATGCTTGGACATAATCAAATTTATCATAAATATGTTGATTAAATGAAGAGACCCAGTCTCATAAGGATATGAGTGTAGCATCAGTTCATCATGATCTAATCATTGTGTGATATCTCTATACTAGTCTCAAAGAAAAGTATAAAATAACTTAAATTAAACAAGTACTCAAGTAGACAAAGTGGCCAATTTGAAGCCTTGTATCAAATCTCTTATCATATATCATGTCAGAATGCACAAAGAAAATTCTAGACAGAGAACATTTATAATGATAAAATGCACAAACCAACACAGTGTCCATTTGACTATGAACTTTTTCTTTGTCTATATTTAGAACTTGCATGTCATTGACTACAGAGGGCGAAATAATATTCTACAAGCATCTCTATTAACATATAAATAGAATAGAGAACTAAGTGCAAAAGAAACGAGTGGTCAATACTGCAAAGAAAGGAGTGATCATTATTGCTATGGAGTAACATTTTTTAGTATATCATATCCACTAGATGCATAGATAAACTTTAACACTGAAGAGAAGAAGTTGCAGATAAGGATTTGTAGAAGAATACTCCATATATGTAGTAGAGGAGGACACCATAACCTATGCAAATGAAAATGAAACTAAACCATGGAAATCAAGAACTTATCCACATTGTGTGTGTTATCTCAAAATCAAGCCCTGGAAGGCTGCAGACCAGGAAGACCTCAAGTAACTGTTTCAAACCTACTTTAGGCTGAGGCTTAGCCTCCTCAACTTGAGAGGGCTCTCTCAAAAAGGTTAATGATTTTGGTTATAGTTAAGATGGCTAACTCTTGTGAAACAAAGGTAAAAATATCAATGGTGGAAACACATTTAGCAACTATCCATTGGGCTTATGGAGTCAACACACCTCAATAAAACAATGAGCTCAACCTTACATGGAAGTCAGGGCATTCAGCATTCAACACATTCAGAACATACCAAGAAGATATGGGACCACACAGTCTATGAATGTATACAGGAAGTCAGAGCACATTCAGTGAATTTTGAGTGATTATACATTCATACCACTGCAAATATTAGGAAAAGAATAACACACCATATTCTGAAACATCAAATCCCTCATGAATCCTGAGAAGCAAAGCTAAACTTGTATTACTAAAAGAGTCTTTACATAAGCCAAATATCAGAGCTTTTTCAATAAATTTCCAACCCTGAGTACATTGCTGCTTCAACTATATATAGAGCTCTTACTCTAACTTAGATTCCTCCTCAAGCATGAGGGGAATTTGAATTCATCCTACTATGACACCTATTGATACTTAAAACTAACTATTAAATGCAAATGACACCTAACTAGGAGTCCTAGAGACCTAATACAACTAGGAGTGTAACTCCTTATTATGATTACAACAACCTTATCTAAATATTTAAAACATTCTTTGACACCTAACACTCCATGAAGTCGAATTTGATGAAGCCTCCCATGTGGTCATCTGACTGTTGAAGACAAACCCTAGAAATTAGGGAACATGTTTCCCTGTTTTTAGGTTTAGGATCCCTAAAAATGGCACGTGGGACAGAGCCTTTATCTCCTAATCCATGACACATTTGTTGAAACTGAAGGAGGTTTTTGTATTCCAGGATGTCTAGAACAAAAACATCTCTTGATTTTTTAAACTACTTCTCCAGCTGTCCAGAATCGATCCTTGATGTTCCTAGAAACTAGGAGACTGTCCCTTGCTCTGTTCTGGCTGAAAAATGTGTCTTGGGACAGAGCTCATAACTTCTGATAAAAAATGTATTTGGACAAACTGAAGGAGGTTGTTGTGAAACAATCCGTGCTGAAAAAAAACCTCTCTTGGTTTTTTGAAAAACCTTTCCTATCACCCAAAATGTGCCTTTGTAAAATAGGTGTAAAACAGAGAAATATGCCTGTGAAAAACTGCACCTACAGCAGTTTCGTAGCGCAAGTTTGGTCCTTCATTTCTCCCACCTCAGAATGGATTTGAAGAAACTGAAAGAGTTTTTTGTAATGCAGAATGTTAGGAAGAAAAACCTCTTTCCGTTTGCAAAATTGAGTTCTCAGCTGCTCAAGAAAGCTTCTGTAATTTAACTAGTAAAAATAGTTTGTTTGCTAAAACAGGCTGCTTCAGGGGTTTCAAACTGCTGAGTTGTTCCAAAAATCACAGTTTCAATTCCAAACTCTGACTGTCTTGGGATTTCTTTTCTCAACAGCCACTCATTGAATAGATTAAAGGCCAAAGAGTTAACCTCACTTTGATGAATTACAACTGATTGTTGAGGCTTGTTAGGTGCAGGTGTACGCATGTCCCATATGAGGAAATGGCAATCATTTCCAACAGAGCCAAAAAGGTATTCATCCTTGAAATGCCATGAAACATCTTAAACTACTCCTTCATGAACCTTTAACTATTTGATTGGCCTCAAGCACTTTCTTTCCAAATGCATCGTTTATATCCCACAAGCATATTGTGCATCGTTTGAACCACTTAGTATGTGACCTTCTTTTAGAGGACTTCATGTCAAACCATATCCTTCATTAGGATGACCTTTCAATATCAATTCAGGATTGAAAATCCTTTCTTGAGGAGCCTTTGATGGATGCTTGCTGTAATCAAACACATAAACATTTGAGCTCACTGTCTTCGTTGCAATGACAAAATGAATTATGTGGCATGTAGCGAGCCTTGTTAACTTCTCCTTCATATTTGTTGCTTCCACAGTGCTCCCAAGAGTAATTACTGGTATAGTTGATGCAAATAATCCCATTGAAATGAATTGCTTCTCACCAAAGACGATATGAGCATATACTCCATCTGAGATTATTAACAAAAACCTAACCTTTTAGCTGTCTCTGCAATGTGAAGATGACATGAGATATAAGCCCTTGCTAGATGTTTGTATTGTGTGAATGATCCTTATTCATAAACTCCCTTTCAAAAAGGTTTCCCTTTTGTTCCTCAAAACTGGTCAACTATATCAAAATATGCAGCTACAGCAGTTTCGTAGCGCGCGCTACAAAACTGCTATGTAATCACCAAAACACAGTTTTAATGCCAATTCAACTCTCTTGATCTTTCCTTTGCTTGAAATGGCCTTTCCATCTACCATGAAGTTGTTCAAAACTTACATGCCTTGCTTGAGCCTTCAAAGAACTCTGATGTATGCTGACCCTGAGTTTGTCAAGTGCTTCTTATGCATGAAAGGAACTTGAGAATAACCAAGGCCAATTCTCCCTTACCTTACCCTTTTCCTTTGAAATCTTTTCAGCGATAACAGTGTGAATTGATCACACGCTCTAAACAAAACGCAAAGACTAGACAAACACTCATATAAGAAAATGAAAACCCAAAGAGAGTTGAGCAATCAGAAGAATACGTACTTGTAATACTAAGGGAATGAATATTCACACGGAAGGTAACATAGAAAACAATAATGATTATGGAACATAGATGACAAGGATTACAGAGGTGATAGGGATGCAATGCTACTGAGACCACAAACAGACATTACTTAGACCTGGCGGAGACATATTGTTAAACATTTATTATATGTGCATGATACATTTTAGGGTTTTTCACCTTAATACTTTACTAATTTCCAAATATTATGTTAATAGCATGCACTTCTAATTATCATATGGCGCGACCTTATTACAACATACCATGATATATATTAAACATTATAACTACTCACAACATGGTCATATGCCATGTTACCTTCACTTTGTGCGTTATCAAGCCATATCAATGATATATTGGTCGGTCTCATTAAGATTGAGTCAGCGGCATGTTGGTCTATCTCATTACCATGGCATTTTGATTTAATATTCATGGCATGAAAGTTTGATCTATTTTGTTATTGTGGAAATTAGATTGACTATTTATGGAATGGAACAAATTATTATGGTGCGTTAGGATTATGGTTATATTATATTCAAGCCAGGAACGAATACTATGGTGTGTTATCAAACCAGAAAACAATTATTATGGTGTGTTATCAAGCCAGGAACGAATTGTTATGGCACGTTGTCAAGCTAGAAAACAATTATTATGGTGAATTATTAAGCCAAGAAACAATTAATATCAATGTTTGGATATAGAAAAGTGTGTTTCCTTGGTGATATAACTATACACATATCACATGAATCGATGTAACGACGCCACTGATGAGAACACATCTTTCAAATTAGAAGGATTTCTAGGTGACTACGAATTTTATGCCCTGTATGAAACCAAAAATGTGAGAAAAATGTGGACTTGATGTAAATTATGGTTTTATGCCCAAAGTTCACCTATAATGATTTCCAAGTATTTAATTCATAAAGCGAACATGTTTGTAAACTGTTAAAATATTTATTTTATAATGATAAAATATCGTAGTATTGCGTTTACTGTCGTGCATGCACTTAAATTTATTGGAGTATTCTATAGTCAATGGAAATATTTACAGTGGATAATATTATTGTTTTGATATCTCAATCACTGGTTTGGATTTTCTACATGCTCTTACATGAAAAGTTAAGTTGAATCCTAAGAAATACTTGGTATGAGCAGTTATATTGATTTCAATGTTTGAAAGGGATGAATATGACAATTATTACATCAAAAGTCCATACATGGATGAATATGAAAATTATTACATCATACGTCTCCACGTGACCTTTACATCAAATGACATATATGACATTAATAATTGAGACCAAAAGATCTTAATAGTATCATAATTCAGAAATCATAATGCAAACAATGCATTATATTCTGCCAGGCTAATTCTCCCCCTAAACCTGTGCTACCTGATCATTGTCAACAACTCATTCATCAAAGCATCTTCATCAATTATATAAATATCAATGAGAAAAACATAACTCAATACCATATCAATGGACTATACCCATAAACACCAAACCAAGAAAAATCAAATCATAGCTGTCAGTAGCATGTCAGAGGCTGAACTTGAGTCCGTCCCACTATTTTTCTATCAAAGAAAAACATATGCGACTGTCTACAAAGAAACTTGCATATATACGCGACTATACTTCATGAAACCCATGTATAGAAAGCAACCTTCTGAATTTTCACCTATAGACTGAGCATACTAGATTAACAACAAAATGAGGTAGAGACAACTCTCGTTTTCTTTCTGAGATATTCAAATGCTTCTCTGGGAAGAGGTTTAGTAAATATATCAACAACTTGTTCTTTTGAGGAAACATACACCAATTTAACCTTTTTCTCAAGCACTTTTTCTCGTAGAAAGTGATACTTAATAGGAATATGCTTGGTTTTGGAGTGCATAACAAGATTTTTCGAAATACTAGTAGCACTTGTATTATCACATAGGATGGAGATGGGTGGAGAACATTTGATTTGTATATCCTGTAATGTTTGCATCATCCTAAGAAGTTGTGTGCAACAAGATGCAACAACCACATATTCTACTTCCGTTGTAGATAAGGCAATTGAACTTTGTTTCTTGCTGAACTAAGATACCAATCGAGGCCCCATGTAAAATGCACCTCCACTAGTGCTTTTTCGGTCATCAACATTTCCAGCCCAATCTGCATCTGTGTATGCATGAAGGGTAAGATATGCATCTTTAGGATACCATAGACCAAATTCTTGGGTTCCTTGGAGATATTTGAATATTCTCTTTACTGCCTGAAGGTTCATCCTTTGTATTGGCTTGGAAACATCCGACAATCCAAACTGCATGCATGATATCTGATCGGGTACATGTTAGATAAAGCAAACTTCCAATCATAGACCTGTACTCTGGTTGGTTTAATGTGGGACAATCATCATTAGAACTAAGGCTACATCCTATCATCATGGGAGTACATACATGTTTGCAATCTTCCATCCCATACTTCTTCATAACCTACTTGAGATATTTTGTTTGTGAGAGAAAGATGTCATCTTTTTCTTATTGCACTTGTAGACCAAGAAAATAAGTTAGTTCCCCAAGTAAATACATTTGAAATTCTTGTTGCATAAAAGAAGAATTTTTTTTTACTTATAGATTATTTATCACTGCCAAAGATGATATCATCAACATAAACAACAATAATTAGCAGTTTATCACCCTCAATTTTTGTGTATAGGTTGTTGCCTGCAGATCCTTTTGTGAAACCTTGTTGATGAAGATATTTTTAAAGACAATAATACCATGCCCACAGAGGTTGTTTTAGCCCATATAAAGCCTTTTTGAGTTTGCATACAAGGTTTTCATCATTCCCCAAAATGAATCCTTCTGGTTGTTCAATATATACTTATTCTTCTAGATCTCGATTAAGGAAAGCATATTTTACACCCATTTGATAAACTTTGAAATGTCGAAAACTTGAAGTCTGGCTACATGTGTAAATGTTTCTTCTAAGTCCATACCTTCTTATTAAGCATAACCTTTACAAACAAGTCTAGCTTTGTTCCTAATGACCTATCCATTTTCAATCAACTTATTTTTGAATATCCATTTTGTCCCAATAACATTTTTATCATGAGGCCTTGGAAATGATTCCCAAGTATCATTATTTTCAATTTTATCAAGTTCTTCATTCATGGCCTTAACCCAACATTCATATTTACTAGCTTGATTTAAATTTTGTGGTTTAATGGTGGATAATAAAGCTATATAACTAGGAGATCCTACAAGGGTTCTTCTTATTTGTACCCTAGATCCCTTTCTCCTAGAATTTGAGTTTGTGGATGATTCTTTTGAACATAGCTGTATGGAGCCTTTTATTTGTCTGATGTGTCTTCTTCTACTGCTTCATTAATTTCTTCTTCTATATCATTGCAATTTTATGTGGGAAAACATTCGTCATCATCATCCTCTTTTGCTGATGTTACCTTTTTGGGATCTGTGCATGCTTCATCAATCACAACATCAATGCATTCAACAATTTTCTGAAGTCCCTTACTGTAACATTTGTATCCTTTGCTTCTAGGTGAGTAACCAAGAAGTATTCCTTCATCTGCTCTAGCTTCAAGCTTACCAAGTTTTTCATAATTATTTTTTATGAAACATTTGCTTCCAAAAACTCTAAAATGCTTTATAGTGGGAGGCTTACCAAAGTTCATACAAGGTTTTATCACTATTCACATGAATATGAGCCTTGTTGAGATTGCGGTATGTGTAGCTTCACCCCATAAGGTGTTAGGATTTCTAGACTCATCAAGCATAGAATGAGCCATTTTTTGAAAAAATCTATTCATTATTTCTGCCACGCCATTTTGTTGAGGAGTTTTAGCTACATAAAATTGTCTTTTTATGCCATGTTGTTCACAGAAATCAAAGAATTCATCTGATATGTATTCTCCTCCACAGTCATATCTGAGACATTTGATTTTTAGATCTAACTCATTTTCAACTAATGCTTTGAAGACTTTAAATTTATCAAATGATTCATCTTTGTGTTTCAATAAACCAATCCAACACATTCTAGAAAAGTCATCAATGAATAAGATATAGTATTGTTCTCCACAAGGTGACTTTTTCCTTACTGGTCCACACAAATCAGTATGTATAAGTTCAAGAGGCTTACTTGTTGATCCTTCTCTGGCATTAAATTGAACTCTTGTTTTCTTATCGAATTGACATGACTTACATATGGTACTTTCTGGTATGGTGATGTTGGGTAGATCACGAACAACTTTGAGCTTGCTTGATTTGCTTATTTGAGAGAAGCTTAGATGTCCCAACCTTCTGTGCCATAACCAATTTTCATCTGTCTTTCCTAGGTAACGTTGTTCTTGGCCACCTTTCAATATATATAGATTGCTCTGGGTTCTTATTCCTTTTATTATGGTCTTTCCTGTGTCAAGTTCACGAACCACACATTGTTTTGATCGGAATCCCACATCATTTCTGTGGTCACACATTTGGATAACACTCAACAAGTTATGCTTTAATCCATCAACATACATACCATTACTAACTTTAACCTTTTCTTTTAGAAAAAGAGAACCTTTACCCTTAATGACAACAGGTGAGTCATTTCCAAAAGTGACATTCTTTTCTTTCTCTAAAGCATTGTATGAAATAAGTTTATATTTATCACCCATCATGTGTTTTGAGCATCCGCTATCAATGTACCATTGATTTTCTTGTCTTTCAACAAACAATTCTATTCTACAACTTTCAGACTGTAACTCCTTCCTTTTCCATACCTTAGAATTTGTTGATATTTGCTCTTTTTGAGATGTTGGCTGTAATTTTCTCATGCATTTAGATTCTTCATATTAATATACAATTGTTGGTTCTCTTTCCATAATTATTTGTATTGATGCATCATTTATCTTAATGCTCCTTGATCTATTAAGTAGGTTACATTCGATTATGCTATTTGTACTTGCATTCTTTGTTGTGTCTTCTTCTCTTGTGCAGGCATTCAAACAATGTGAGCAATAGGACCGAGCCCGAGGTGCAAGCGATTCGAGGTCTTCAACAAAGGAGGACGTTCTCCAGTACTTTGGGGTATATCGGAGGAACTTCAATATGATAAGTATATAGGGATGCTATCATCGAATGGTTCTACATTAGACATCACTAACACGGACTTGTACTCCCCGTACCGTCGTGTATATATTGAGAGACCCCATTAGGTTGCTATTATTTAGCCACATGTAACCGAGTCAGTCACCTTGTAAATGTGATACACGGAACATAGCATTCAGGGAGATCAGTTGTCGTACTCAAGTCCTTTGTTTCGAATAAGGTGTATATAACAGTTCATGAATACTTGGTAAACCCTCTTGCCTAGATTACCCCTTTTTGATTTATTGTTGTTAAAGTTCTAAAATCAATTAATTGACCACAGAAAAACATCCTTGTTGTAGAAATACTCCTTAGTAGATCTTAAGTTGATATTGATGGCAACATATCCTGATTTTACCAGTCAAGGAAACCCCTCTGACGGGAATCCTATTGCTTTTCCTTCTTTTGGAAATATTGGTTCTCCTTATATGGCAACGTTGGCCCTTCCCAGATTGACCATTGGTCTGCCAGTTTCATTATTTTCGGCCTTGGTGATTCCGAGTGTCGAAACTGCTTTTCAACCAAGTTCTCCTCAACATGAACAACATCAACCTCATGTTGATCCTAAAGTTTACCCCTCACATTCTTCACCTCTTTATTCACCTCGTTCTTCCTCTTCACCTGGTGAAAGTCTGGATTCTAGCAACCAAGAAGCTAAGAATAAGAAGAAGAGGACGAATAGGAAGAAGAAAAATAAGAAAGGGGGAAACCAAACAACTATTGTTCCCGATGCAACGAATGAAGAAAATTCTTCCAACTAGCCCCAGAAAGTAAAATTCCCTTACATGTTATATAAGGGTGACCACCTTCTTCAGAATTGTCCTGGTATTCCTAAGTTCTTAGAAGTGTGGTCCACGGGTTCACATCAACCTTTGTCATTAGTCTCTTGCGATCATGTTGGTGATAAACCTTCAACTAGTGATAATAAGGTCCATGGGAAAAAGGGAAAAGTCAAATTTTCCTGTAAGTTGTGTGAAAGTAATCATCCCATTCACCTTTGTCCTCTTTTGGATGAAGCTTCCAAAGAATTGGAAAAAATTACAATTTCTCAACCTTGTCTTCCGACTGGGTATCGAAAGCTTTCCCCTGATCCTTCACTAGTTGATCTAGTGATTGATCAAAACTCATCTTGGTCAACCCTACTCTCTCTGAAAGTGAGCCTTGCGAGTCCATTCTTGACCAACCATTGGTTGAGAAAATGGTAGACTTGACTCCACCTTAGTTAATTATACCTTTCCGATAGAGAGTGAACCTCATACCGCCCAGGATCTTCTGGTTTCTTCAGTTTCGACTAAACTGGAGGGAAATCCTTCTATTCCTGAGGTGCTTGAGAGTAGTTCTCATATTCTCATAAAGCAAGAGAACAGCTCTCACGTTCCTATGACACCCCCTCCAAGTATTTCGGTCACTACTTTTGATTGGAGTTGACTGGTAGGATATCGTCTTCCGTCTTATTTACCTTTCCATATTACAGTACAGGCTTACCATATGGTCATACCTAGCACAGTCATAGATGAGAGCGCATCTATTAGCATTCTGTCCTCAACTACTTGGCAAGCTTTAGGTTCTCCTCAGCTTGTCCCCGTCACCCAGAATCTGTTAGCTTTTAACAAAGGAACCTGTCAATCGTTAGGGATCCTTCCTAAGTTACCTATTACTTTGGGAGGAAATACTGTCTATATAGATGTGATGGTTGTCCAAGACCCTTTAGATTTTAATCTACTCCTTGACCGTGACTATGTTTATGTCATGGGAACCCTTATTTCTTCCCTCTTTCGAGTGATGTGTTTCCCACATGAAGGAAGCATTGTGATCATTAATCATCTTACATTCATTGTTTCTGAATCAGCTCCCACTCAACCATCATCCCTAAATGGTTATTATGTGCAAGCGGTATCACCTCCGCCATAGGTTAATTATGTCGCCACATGTTCCATCCCCACATCTACTGATGATCAAGTAGGTGATGTAGTACACCATGTACTAGGGGCATTGGAGCTCGATCTTTCATTTGGATCCCTGGACATGTATCCCTTCTAGAGCATTGTCCTCCCATATTATGAGAACCTCTTGGAAGCCATGGCCTCTTTTGGGTTGTGCTAAAGCGTCTTGGAGCAGAGTTCCTTGTCTTGTATCAAACTGGTTAAAAAATGAAACAAGGGTCATGAGGATAGTTATTTTACTATGTCAACCTCATTAAAAAATGAAATAGGTGATATGAGGATAGTTCTTTTACTATGTCAACCTCGTTAAAAAATGAAACAGGTTATGAGCAAAGTTCTTTTACTTGTGTCAAGCTCGTTAAAAAATGAAACAACGTGTCATGAACATGGTTATTTTCCTGTGTCAAGCTAATTAAAAAATGAAACAAATCCCATTCCAATTCGAGTCTTCGATTAGATCTCGTAAAATCCTAGTCGAGTCTTTCACCTGATCTCATAAGTGAACCTTCATTCCATCCACTTAGCTAAATGAAATGAAGCTTGGGGGGCATGTTCCTCGAATTGAGTCATTATGTTGGGGGCATGAAAACTTATCTCAAACTTAGTTTATCTTTGTTTCAAGCTTGTGTAAAAATGAAACCAAATCCAAGCATAGTTTTTTCCCATGTTTCAAGCTTGTGAAAAAATGAAACCATTCCCACTTTACCTCTCGTGATTTCCATCTTTATCAGCCTATTTTTGTTGGATGAGCCTTTTTTTGTCATTCCATTGTCACCATATCTTTGGCTGATCATATACTTTCACTTGTTTGTTTTACCCTTGCTCGAGGAACATCTACGATGAGTGGTCTTATTATCAAGTCTCTTGACCTTTACATGTTTTGATCAGTTCCATCATGACTCGAACCAGTTGTTATCCTTATATACCACTCGTTCTTCCAGGTAGAGTCATATTTAAGCTCTTTTCTGACTCTCGAAATATGAAAATATCGTCGAGTACTTGTCTTTTTGAACTCGATAAATTAAATGAATTGACGTCGTCTCAGTACATGTTTACCCATTTTTCGGGCTAAGATTGACTATTTATGAAAAAGGTACACCTTGGTCGATATGGTCAAGAGGTTCTCTCGAATATCGTTTTCTACCTTTCCAAGTTCAAGAGACAAATTATGAAAAGGGACATGATGGAGTTTTCTTTTTTGTCTCCTTTCCAAACTCTCTAAATATGAAAAAGACACTGAGTTACTTTTCGTCGAACTTGTAAAAATTAAACGATGAAAGACTTGTCACCATGACGAGACCAAGTTTCTCCTTCCTAGGACTCGTAAAACTTACTAAGATGGATTCATCCGAAGGATGAACGTATATGAAAAGCATATGGTATCCTCTTCAAGCTTGTTTAAAAATAAAGAGTTACTCTCTAGAAATAGTGGGGAAAAAGAAAGTGAAACATCTCTTGTATAAGCATCATGTCGCTCTTGAACATGACACTCATATGTTTCTCATGTCGGGTTTGGGATATCCTCACTTAGGCACTTGTCCTTCTAGGTTTGGGTGATCCATTTTACCTCTCATCTGACTATTTCATCCATCATCATGACCCTTAGTCTTATGTTTGAGTCAAATGCTGCCACACTCTGAAGTCCTGTCACTGATGTTCAAGCGAAGTCTTATTTGCAATCTATTACTTATGCATTATCTGACATTTTGTTACAGCCTTGGATCCTATTTCATTTCATTCCACTTTATTTTTCATTTCATGTCGATGATGGGGGAATCATTATGGCCCTCCTTCGACGGGTTGCTTCCTATTGACTTCAACTCATTATCCAGGAAGATGACTTGGAAACTCTCGTTTAGTACCTTAGAGCTTACATGCCTTAATGGAAAGTTCTTCACATCCGACATGTTTTCATCATTTTCCTTCGATCGGATGATTCCAAGAGTGTTCAACTTCATATTTGTTTTTCACATTCACTGATTGTACTGTTGTACCTTGAGAACCATTATCATTATTGGTGGTTTCTCTCGTGCCTGTTAATAGTTCACATCATTGGCCAGTAATCGGGTGGTTTTCTAGCATGTTTGACTTCGATACATTCATTCACATGTTAGAATTTGTACTTTGATCAGGTCTGGATGGAGCGCAAGACCTTGAGTTTTGTTTGATATGACTCAGGTTGCATGGAGCTATGTATTGTTCATGATTGTACACATGTTTCTTCTATACGGATGGTTGTGACCATATTGTTGGACTTTATATTTATGAGGATGATCCTTCTATATTGGATGGTTTTTCCCATGCCTTGGATCTTAGATTTACATATGATCCTTTTCATTTGGATGGTTGCGCCCATACCATGGATCCTTTCACATAGTCCTTTTATATCCAGATGGTTGCGTCCATACCGTGGATTCATGTTTTGATATCAGATATGTATATGTATATATGTGTCCTTTGTTTGCAGGTCTCCTGATAGTGTTTGTTCTCGTTCTTGCAAAATCTCATGAAGCATCCTAGCCATCACTTCCTGTTATGCCTTCATGCTTTAGGGGGCATCTGTTACATAGTGTCATGCGGAAAGAGTTATGTTTGCGGACAAACCTAACCTCCCTAGGAGTCTAAGACTCTCTAGTGACAAACAAACCAAACAAGAGCAATCCTTCTCTAAATACACGTTATTCTATGAGAGATCAAGTGTTTTTCGATCT
>APFE031209270.1:0-16395 GCA_000404065.3 Pinus taeda
CCTTTTCAAGGTAAATATTGAAAGTAAACCTTCATTCCATCCATCTGGTTGAGTGCAATGAAGCCTGGGGGGCATGTAACTCGCTTTGCATCATCATATTGGGGGCATGCGAACTTTTTGAGCATAGTTCCTTGTCTTGTGTCAAGCTCGTTTAAAAATGAAACAAGGGTAGGTTAGGTAGGTAGATTGTAGAGAGTAGTCATGAGCATAGTTCCTTATCTTGTGTCAAGCTCATTAAAAAATGAATCAAGGATTTTAGAGCATAGTTCCTTGTCTTGTGTCAAGCTCGTTAAACAATGAATCAAGGTTTTTAGAGTAAAATTTTTGTTAGATAGATCGTAGAGAGTAGTTATGAGCATAGTTCCTTAACTTGTGTCAAGCTTGTTTACAAAATGAAACAAGGGTTTGGAGGATAGTTCTTTTCCTGTGTCAACCTCACTAAAAAATGAAACAACCCCCACAAGTCTTTCCAACATTTCGAAAGTAAAGCTTCATTCCATCCACCTCATTGAATGCAATGAAGCTTGGGGGGCATGTACCTTGATTTGCGTCACTATGCTGGGGGCATGTGAACTTATAACAAGCACAGTTTTTCGTTTCAAGCTTGCGTAAACATGAAACTGAATCTGAGCATAGTTCTTTTCCTGTGTCAAGCTCATTAAAAAATGAAACAAATCCTCCTCTAATTGAGTCAAGAGTTTGACTAGACCTCATAGATGTTAAGTTGTATATTTAGGTTAGTTATTTCAGTCTTTTGCATAATTTTGTTACAATTTTAGGTCGAGTCTTTCAAATGATCTCGTAACTGAACCTTCATTTCATCCAATTGGTTGAATGAAATGAAGCTGGGGGGCATGCGCTCTAGAGGTTATGCTTAGGGGGCATCAAGCACAGTTTTCTCTCTGTTTCAAGCTTGTGTAAAAATGAAACTACTTTGAAGCATAGTTTTTCTCTGTTTCAAGCTTTTGTAAAAATGAAACCTATCTCGAGTCAATTTCAGTTATTTTCAAGACTCATTAAACTCATGAAAATCTCGAGATTATTTTGCTATCTTTCATTCTCGTAAAACAAATGAAAATGTCGAGTTCTTTCCGTCTTTTCCTACTCGTAAATTAAATTGAAAGTCGGTCATATGAGTACATTTTTATCATTTTTTTGAACTCGTTAAAACTTACAAAAAAGTGAAACCTTAGAGTCATCTTTAAGCCCTTTTCTGACTCCTAAAACATGAAAAGATTGCTGACTTTTTCTTTTAAACTCGTTAAAACGGAATTAAAAGACGGTCGATTTACAACTCTTTTTCGACCGTAAAAACATAAAAAGATTGCTGGATTTTTTTCATTTCAAATTCAATATTGGTTATAAAACGACGTGTCCTTGGTCGCTTTTTTACTTTTTTGGATCAAAGACACTAATAACGAAAAGTAATCCTTTGTCGTAAAAGATCAAGCGGTTCTCTCAAGTATTATTTTATACTTTTTCAGGCTTGGGAGACACAAATTTACGAAAAGGTCAAACCCTAGAGTTTTCTTAAGTTTTTTTAGACTCTCTAAAAATGAAAAACGCCGAGTTTCTCCTATACTAGACTCGTTAAATTTCGACAGTAAAGGACCTGTTCTATTACAAACAGGAACGGACCACTCCTTCTTAGGGTTCGCATTTAAACTAAGTTTGACTCACCCGAAGGGTGAGCTTATAATCAAGCATATGTTATCCTCCTCAAGCTTGTAAAAAATAAAGAGGTACTTGCCAGAAATGGTGGGGGAAAAGAGAGAAAAGTGAGTCTGTTTGTCATACTTTATAACCACTCTTGAACACGACACTTTCGTTCACCTTGGTTGGGAAATCCTTTACCTAACAGTTGATCGAACCATATTGAAAGTCTTCAGCCGGTTTCTAGGTATTAACTTTGGGTCAATTGTCACCAAACCATCTGTCGTGTCGTTATGTGTTCAATAGATCAATGCAAATAAGTCATTCATCTGCAAAATGTCTGTCATCCATCTTGACCATCCCTGAGTCAGTCTTTGCAACTAAATTTCTTCAACTTGATCTATGATTTCGTGTCGTGGGCTTGCCTACGATGGATCGCTTTCTATCGACTTCAACTCATTATCTACAAAGATGATCTAGGAATCGTCAGTACCTTGAAATCTGCATGCCTCAATGGCAGGTTTCTCGCTTTTGACGACAGTCTACATCATTGACTTTCGATCAAGGGATTCCATGACATGTTCGACATCAACACACCTTATCACATCTCATGGATTGTATTGAGTACTTTGATAACCATTGTCATTATTGGTGGTTTCTCTCACGCTTGTTAATAGTTTACATCATTGACTGGTAATCAAGTGGTTTCTACCATGTTCGACTTCGACACATTCAATCGCATGGATAGAATCGTACTGTTTCGAGATGTAGAAATGAAGACCCTGGATCTAGTTTCCACCATCTAGGCTGCGAGGAATTTTGTATTCATTATATTATGGACTATTCATAAATAGGTGCCTGCGTCCATACTGTGTCCACATGCATCTGTACTTATGATGTGTTACGAGATCATTCCTATATCAGAGATGTAGTTACTCTTCTAGTCAGTTTTCAGTCTCTTAGTTAGTTTTTATCTGAGTATGGGAATGCCTACCTCAGCGATGATATGATCTCATATATATTTTGCATTGAATGTTTTTACAGGTTCCAACCGGGCTCTCCACAAGATGATCCTCGAAATGATAAAGCACTTCACTCTTCCTATATGAAAAATAAAAAAATCCTCATATACTACAGACTTCGCACTTTAGGGGGAAATCTGTTACACAAAAATATCGTCACCTTGATTATTTTCAGTCGGTGTAGGCCTATCATCACCTATACCAACTTCCTAAGCAAGTCTTAAACCTCAGCTCTCCAAAACAAGCTTGAGAAAAGAGAGAAAGATATCAAAAAAGCAATGTAACTCTGGTTCCGCACTTTCTCTTACTTTTGCCTGCGGGCCCGCACCTTTTGTTAAGTAAGTCTACGTACTTATACGCTCTATATGTAAAGGGGAGGGTGCGTACCCCTGTAAAAGTCAAAAGGCGCAATTTTTATCTTAAAAAACTCATCTTGGGTTGATTCTAGAGTTTTCTAGAAGGATTTGTTATGTGGATTGTTCGCTTCAAGTGGTTCATGCATCCCATAATAGGAGGAACTAATCCCTTGTTGAGAGGAGCTATCCCTTTGAAGAAGGAGTCTATCCCTTTGAAGGAGGAGATGGTAACTGATCTCCATTGCACTATAAATTGAGGCATTGGGTCAGTGGCCAGAGAGGTTAGAAGCTGAACTTTTGAGGGTAAATGCTAGTGAAATCAAGACTTCCTATTTGAGCTTAAGAGGAGAGATCACATACCTTTTTGGCCCCATTAGGGAGTGAGTGAAGCTTGTCAAAGTAGAGGAGACTTCTTGTTGGACCCTGGAAGGAGCTTATACAGCGTCAAGGCAAAGGTTGTAAGGTTCTTTTCTTTTGAATTAATACAATCAAGCTCATTTTTCTCAACAAGTATCTTATGCTATTTGTTTCATGGACTCCTTGACTTTCATGTTAAATATGTTTTATAATATTGGATATTCAGGTGCTATTTAATTGTTTGCCTTGTTTGTGCTTGCAGGTTTGCGATAAAGGAACTTACTTGGATCAAAGAAGCGAAGGCATCTCCGAACTTGCGTTGGACATGAAGTAGGCCCTTAAACACATTTGTTTACAATTATTTATAAAGCGCATTTAGAGAAGGATAGTACTTGGTTGGTTTGTTTGTCATTAGGTCTTCATTAGATTATAGGAAGGTCTTTCTTGTCCGCAAGATCGACTGATTCCGCGTGACACACCAAACCGTTTTTAAATCCCGAACACTAGTAGTAAAATTGTAGCATTTCATAGTAATTCGTCTTCTATAGCTAATATCAGAGGAAGAGATTGTTGTAGCAGCAGAAGGAGAGATTACCATGGGAAGCAGAGGGTTTCAAGAAACAAAGAACTGATAAGGGGAGTAGGTCGTTTTTCCAGATCGAAAATGTATCACAAAAGGGGTATTTGGGCCCTCAAGGAAAAGAACAGGGGCAGTTTTTCCCAGCATGCCAAACAATCGAAAATGTATCACAAAAGAGGTATTTGGGCCCTCAAGGAAAAGAACGAGGCAATTTTCCCCAGCATGCCAAACAACCAAAGGTGCCCAAATCTGATGAAAACCCTCCCAAATTCTATCCCATAGAATATGTGCTTGATTAGACCCACTTCCTTTTCACACAGTAAATCAATAGTTTGTTGAGTACCCACATACCCAAAAACTGAGATTGCTAAACCTAACAATCGCACTTCTAAAAAGGAGTAATGGAAAATTGGGAATCCAAGGCTTATGATGAAAAAAATCTTAACCTTATGCTTGGCACATACATCAGAGCTATGGAATAGTGAAGACAGAGGTAATCAATGGGGAGAAGAGGAACTTAGGTCTTTCAATGTTGTACAATTCTTACACATCCATGCTTCATTAGGTAAAAGTTGTAAACATGACAGAGCTATAAAATCTAGCATGCATAAAAAAGGAGCTAGAAAATCCAAAAAAGAGAAGAACCTCATTGCATAGATGGCAGCTTCAACATTGCCCATTGCTTCACTCAATTAAGCAGCACCCTATTCTTGGCACTGTCAACATTACAGACACCAACCCTGATATTGAATCCTTTGGATAAGAGTTAGGTTACAATCCATTTTCTGTTGTTTTCTATGGAACCTGCAATTAAAAAACCCTATGCCCAGTGCAATAAATCAATGCCAAAGGTATGGTATGGTGGATGGTGATAGACTCACCAACAAGAAGGAGAAGGGTGCTGTTAAAATTGGCAACTAGGGCCAAACTACATGTGGGTCTACTTATTCATGGTAGCTGATATTTTTACTATATTCCTCTCATCGAGAGGTGTAGGATTGATCTAAAAATCATTCGATTATGACATGTATTCATGGAGATATGAATTTCATTGTGTTATGTGACAATTCGTCAAGGTCGGCGAACAACTAAATTACCCCAGCTATCTTCAACGTTTTACTATAAATAGAAGAGGTCTGCAAGTCATTTGAGACACACACTCACACCTCTTGTGATCTCTTCCTCCCCAATTGTTTGGGTTTTAGTGGAAGGAAGAGTTACTAAGAGAATACGATGCCCTAAGAGAAGATGCCCTAGCTCCTAACGTTGGCATGGAGTTGAAGGCCTAAAAAAGTTATGAAGATAGGCTTCTAATGCTCCCCTAAAGTCCTAAGCCCTAGCTGCACACACAATGATGTCAAGGAGGGAAGTGAAGTGTAAACCCTCATAAAAGAGGCTTACACTCAGCTGAAGGATAAGCCTAAATGCCCTAGCTGCTAGTCACAATTTGTTGTTACAAGAGACCCTCAAAACGTAGTAAAATAGAGCCTTATTTGATGTCTAAAAAACTCCTAATGTCCGCTGTGATAATGGAGACTCTATCCACTAAATTGAGATCCATAAGCTGACCTAATGATAGGGAATACATAGTCACCCTAACATTGTCCTTGAGTGCCCTAAACACTATGGCCACAGTCAAGGAGGATGCATATACTTAGCCTTCTATATGCTACTCATACGTTGCCCTAAGCCGCAGGAAGGAGGCCTAGAAGAGGCCCTAATCTCAGGCTTGAAGAAGACTTAATTCACTGTCACTAATACAACTAACATTGCAAAGGAAGCCTAGCAACAACAATGTTAATTACAACTGTTCTAGGGCATAGGTAAGTTGGGGGCAACTATCTCTATATTAGAAGTATGAGGGTATCGCTTCCATTTATGAACATGGTAGCTAGCTGCTTTGCTAAGCTGCAAGCCATAGCAAGCAGGTAAGGTTGTTCCATGAAAATATTGATGAAAGTGCAACATGAATGGTACAACACCTTGCAACATGAATGGTGCAGCGTATTGATGATGAAGTGCAACATGATGGGTGAAACATAGTGATGATGAATGGTGTAGCATAATGATGATGAATGGTGCAACATAGTGCGGCATGACAATGGTGCAACATAATGATGATGAATGGTGCAACATAGTGCTACATAGTGCAACATAGTGATGATGAAATGCAACATGACGGGTGTAGAGCAATGATGATTGTATGTAGTATGATGATTGCAACATAGTGTAATGAAGTGCAACATAGTGATGGGTGCAGCATGGTGATGGAATCACCTTGGAAAATCAATTGAAGCAGTATGCCTTCACCTGAGTTCAAATCAGCTACCTCATGTGTTATTGTCTTAGTGAAGATCTCTGCTGAACTATTGAAGAACATAAGAAGAATTGATCAAGGGTTTCCCCACATTGGGGTTTGTCCCTGGCTGGCACCACATCTTGTGTCCTCTTGTATTGGCTTGTTTTCTGCGATTTATTTTTATGTTATATCTACATTTTACTATCATGCTAAATGTGATTGCTAATCTGGAATTGATATTGAGCTAATATGGAAAATTGAAGTAAATTTTCTCTTAGCATAGAACATACCTAAAATTAATAGGCACAACTTGCTAGAGCGGAATAGAAGGTTTCAAAACAGGGTGGAGGATGCCATAAAGAGCTGTAGAAACACGCGGGTAGGAGAAAACATGCCGAAAGAAATTTGGACAAATGGAAAATTTCCATTGGTTAGAAGGGCGAAATTTAAGCTTTCCCATTGGCCGGGGGTGAACAATGTTGCCCACCCCGAGCCAACAAAGAGAACGCCTATCAGCGTAATTATGTAAGAACATGTACAAAGTTATTTTTAAAATTACTAAATCTAGATGTAAATTAAAATGTATGGTTTTTATTTTTTGATGGCTCTAAGTTGAGTTCATGAGCAAGGTCTAGATGCACTCGTAGAGATCTTAAAGGATACAAATATTTGATGTCTTGTCGATTGTATTTCCCATGCACAAATAATGTCACTAAGTATGAGGCTTTAATACAATGCCTTAAAAAAGTGATAGATTTGGATGTTAAATAGATCCAACTAATAAGGATTTACAAATAGTTATCAAACATTTAGGAAATTCAATTCATTGTATTTTAATCACCTTAAGAATTATAGAGATGAGGCATGATTTATTATTTCTAATTTGAAACATTCAATATTAATTATGTACATTGAAGTCAAAATGCAAATGCAAATTTACTTTCAAACACAACTCCTATATTTATACCATTGGGAAACTTTTCTATGGACATGTTTTCTAATGAACAATTTTCCAAACCTTCTATACCAAACAATATTACAAACTAGATATTTTTTTATGATGATGCCCCTATTTTATAATTCCTCACATAGGGAGATACTTTTAGGGGATCATCCATTGATCAAAATTGACATTGAGATCAACAAATTAATACATTGCCTCTAGATGAAAAACCAAAGAGTGAGAACTTATTTCTTAAGTATGTGGTTCGAATCTCTGTAACAAATAATACCCACAAAATATTAATCTAGGTATTGGATACATGCCTATTGAGAGGGCTACATTTTTCATTTCCTTAAGGAATTATAAAGACTTTTTTCTCGTAGAATTACACTGATTCAAAGGCCCATGACACTAAAATCATTCAAGATGTGATATCATTCAAGAAATATATAATCCTATTCAACAAACATTCTTACATATGTATTCACAATATAATAACAAATGAAAATGAATATAAGAAGAAAAATATTTTTTATCGTTCACCATTCCCTATGGGTATCCAATATGGTCCCTGTTAGGAATAAGAATAGAGAAATCGAGATTTTCATTGATTTCAAAAATACCAATAAATCATTAGATAAATATAACTACCTTGTTCCAACCATGGAACACATCCTCTAGTGTATTTTAGGTTCTAAAATTTTGTCTATGTTGGATGATTTTTCTAACACCCCAATTCCAACCCCTTGATTGTAAATAACATGTGCATGCAAAGATTAGGCTAGTGGGGGTATCATGCCCATGTGTATGTATGTGTATATGTGTTGGGACCAGAGTATTGATGTGCATATGCTTTTATATGTTTTGAGGCTTAAATGTCTAGTGTTGCAAATAAGATATTTCATGCATACTAATAAACACATTAGCATTGCAGACCAAATAAGATGAAAAGAGTATGGGGGGTAAGACCCCATGTGCATACAAAGTGGGTTTCATATAACTTAATAATTATGATAAAAGTGCATTGGATTCTCAAAAAATTCCATGAAATGACTTGAGGGGTGTTAGGTGTCAAAAAGCAAACATGTAAATAAAAGTATGTGTGTGGGAGCTACTAAGGGTTAAAGTTGTTATGTGCTTATTTGTGCTAAAGAAAATGTAACATTCATTAGAGTTCTTTCATCTTACAATGTTGTTATTAGCAATACACTTGTGTATGATAGAATGAAATCTAGCACGTTTTAGCTTTCTTTTGTTTGATAATGTTTTTGTTGGCAATAGGCTTGTGTTTTTTCTATATGTAAATATAACACATGTTAGATTTTTTTCACCTTACATTGTTTCTATGTGCTTGTGTTTGCGCTATAAGGAAATTTAGCATGCACTAGATTTCTTTCACAATGCAATGTTGTGGTTGGAAATTTGGTTGTTTGTGCTAGAAGGAAATATGCTAGAATTCTTTGACCTTGCAATGTTGTTATTGGAATTTTGCATGTGATTGTGTTAGAAGGAAATTTAGCACACGCTAGATTTCTTTTATTGCAATATTGTTATTGGCAATATGTTTCAGTTTGTGCTATAAGTAAATTTAGTGTGTTTTATATTTCTTTAACCCTACAATGTTGTTATGTTCTTGTGTTTGTGCTAGAAGGAAATCTAGCACGGTTTATATTACTTTCATCCTGTAATGTGCTTATGTTTGTGTTAGAAAGAAATCTAGCATGTGCTAGGTTTCCTTGTCGTGTAATGTTGTTGTTGTCAACATGGTTGTGTTTGTCCTAGAAGTAAATCTAGCGTGAGCTATAATTATTTCACCTTACAATGTTTGTGTCTGTGTGTGTTTATACTAGAAGAAAATCTAAAACACATAGATTTTTTTCACCTTGCAATGTTGTTATTGGTGATGTTCTTATCTTTGGGCTAGAAGGAAATTTTGCATGCACTAGATTTATTTCACAATGCAATGCTTTTGGAAATATGGTTGCTTTTTAAAACTCTGACTCTGGTTCAGAAACGGCTGAAGGTCAGCTCCGACTTCGACTCCAACTCAGTATCGACTCAACCGGTTTGATTTCAATGACTCTGTAGTTGTAAAAAATACATTAAATATTGTTTTTTATAAAAAACATAATTTTAAAGATTTTCATTCATGTTTCCAAACACAAAGATTTAGAATATAGAGAGAAGACAACATATGATCAAAGTAGGCTCATGAATATATCCATTATATTAAAATGACACCCAGTGCATTGTCCAATACAAAGTTCATACTTAGCCACCACTGCTAGGATTCTTTTCTTCCTCGGCCTAAGGATAATCACTAGACTACAACAACCATAATACCAATTCTCTGCCCCTAATGAAGTCTCAAAACCCTTGATTTAATTTTGGTCAAGCCCCAAAATAATCATAGGTAAATATGTATTTATTAGTCCATTTCCAGAACATTTGCCTTTCTAAAAACACTGTATGGCTCAATGCATTGTTTCAGTTTTCTAATTCATGCCACTAGAGTAACCATACTTTGGCCTTGTAATTTTAAAAACTTTCTCACAGTGATAGATTACTTTAGGGCTATAAATATGAAATAAACGACAACCCAACCTTTGATATGTAGGAGGGGGAACAACTTTTGACAAATGTGCTTCAGGATTTTTATCAAAGAGGCTAGCCAACCAAGTTGTTACCGAGCCAGCCGAGTCATTACCGAGTCGACCGAGTTGTTATCGAGTTGACCGAGTCAATGATTGGCTCGATAACAACCCAACCAGCCATTCCATTTTGGCCACCAAGCTGACCCAACGAGGCATTGGCTCGGTCCGACTCGGCCGAGTCAGAGTCGACTCGGTCATTTTTTAAAACCATGGCTCGAAGGAATCTAGCATGTGTTTTGTTTCATTCAGCTTGCAATCTGCTTGTGTTTGTGATAGAAATGAATCTAGCATGCACTAGACTCCTTTAGTGCTACAATGTTGTTATGTGCTTTTGTTTGTGCTAGAAGGAAATATAACATGCTTTAGATTTCTTTCAAATGAAATGTGCTTGTGTTTGTGTTGGAATTTTTTTTAGCACAGGTTATAGTTCTTATATTCCACAATGTTTTTGTTGGCAATGTGCTTTTATTTGTGGTAGACATAAATCTAGCAATTGCTAGATTTTCCACTCTACATTGTTGTTATGTACCTTTGTTTGTGCTAACAGGAAATCTAACACATGTTAGATGGATTTCCTTTTACCTTGCACTGTTTTTATTACTAACATGTTTTTGTTTGGGCTAAAAGGAAATCTAGCTTGTGCTAGATTTGTTTTGTCTTGTAATGTTGTCATTGGAAATATTTATATGCTTGTTTTAGAAGTAAATATAATGCAGACTAAATTTTTCTCACCCTACAATGTTGTTATGTGATTATGTTTGCATTAGAAGGAAATATACTATGCATTATATTTCTTTCACCTTGTAATGTTGTTATTCGCAACGTGCTTGTGTTTTTTATAGGAGGAAATCTAGCATGTGTTAGATTTGTTTTCTCTGGTAATGTTGTTGTTGGAAATATGTTTGTGAATTTGTACTAGAAGGAAATATAGTACGTGTTATATTTTTTTCACAATGCAATATTATTTTTGACAATATAGTTATTTGTGCTAGAAGGAAATCAAATGCCTTTCATTGTTTTTATTTTGCAATGTGTTTCTACCTATGCTAGAAGGAAATTTAGCATGCAATATATTTCTTTTTTTCTTGCAATGTTGTTGTTGGCAATATACTTGTGCTTGTGATAGAAGTAAATCTAACACATACTAGATTTTTGACACCTTGCAATGTCATTATGTGCTTATGTTTATGATAGAGTGAAATATAACACACAATAGATTTCTTTCACCTAATAATGTTCTTATTCGCAATGTGTTTTTGTTTGTGCTAGAAGAAAATCTTATGGGTGATAGATTCATTTTTCCTTACAATGATGTTATTGGTAATATGCTTGTGTTTGTGCTAGAAGTAAATCCAACATGTATTAGGTTTCTTTAGCCATACAATAATGTTGTTTAATTCTGTTTGTGCTAGAAGGAAATATAGCATGTGCTAAATTTTATTTTACCTTGCTGTAATGTTGTTGTTGACAACATATTTGTATTTGTGCTAAAATTAAATCTAGCATATGTTGGATTTATTTCACCTACCAATGTTGATATGAGTTTTTCTTTTTTTTCTTATGCTTAAATTTCTTTCCCCTTATAATGTTGTTATTGGAAATGTGCTTTTGTCTGTACTAGAAATAAATCTAGCATGTGCTACATTTAATTTTCTTTGCAATATTTTCATTGGAAACATGTTTGTATTTTTGCTAAATGTAATTCTAGCACATGCTAGATTTATTTCACCCTATAATGTTTTTATGGGTTTGTTTTTATGTTGTTAAAATTGGAAACTAGGGCCAAACTCCATGTGGGTCATCTTATTAATGGAAGTTGATATTTTTCTTGGATCCCTCTCATCGAGAGGTGTAGGATTGATCTAAAGATCATCCGATTCCGATAAGTATTCATGGAGATATGAATTTATTTGTGTTATGGGACAATTCGTCAAGGTCGGCCAACAACCAAATAAACCTCACTTGTGCCCAGCGTTTTAGTATAAATAGAGGTGGCCTTCAAGTCATTTCTACACACACTTGGGGTCTCTTCCTCTCTACTTGTCTTTAGGTTTTAGTAGGAGGAGAGATCCTAAGGAATAACACTGCCCTATGGAGAAGCCCTAATGCTTCCCTATTGAGAAGCCCTAACGCTACCCTATTGAGAAGCCCTAACACTGCCCTATGGAGAAGCCCTAACATAGCCTATGAAGAAGCCTATACGTTTTCCTAAGGATGGTATGGATCTACCCTAGCTGCAACAAGCCTACAAGAGAACAACGAGGAGTTAGGAGGCTATTCCAGGAGGCCGAGGAGTTGTTGAAGAAGGCCGCAGCCCACATCTTGAGGTTGAGAGGCAGGGGGGTTGTTTTGGGGTGGTTAGGTGAAGGAATATCCATTAGAAGGGCTTCCACAACTAAGGGGCAGCTTGCTATAGCAAGCCACAATAGATAAGAGGAGGCCAAAGGATGGAATAGGGGTTGGAACAATCGAGCATTGTAGCCAAGGCTTTCCTCCCCTCTTAGAAAGGCAGCCACAATTGTGGAGGGCTATTCTGGCCACATTTTAAAGGTTGTTAGGACTACTGTTAAAATGCCCTAACCAGTCCAGCAATGCAGTAAATAGAAAAGACCCAAAACAGTGATGATGATACATTTAAGCAGCATGATGATGATATATTGCAGCAACATGATGATGAATATTGTAGCATGATGGGTATAGTGACGAAGTGTATCATAGCATAATGAGGGGCAATGCAATGGTGAGGTGCAGCAGTATGATATAGCAAGTTCATGGTGCTGCAAGTATAGCACATTGGTAGAATAGCATGCAAGGGACAACAAACTAACATGGGACAATTTTGTGGTACTTAGCAGCAAGTACACCAAGCATGCAATGGTACAACAACATGCAAGGGACAACAAACTAACATTGGGACAATTGTATGGTACTTAGGAGCAAGTACATCAAGCATGCAATGGTACATCAGCATGTAAGGGACATCAAACTAACATTGGGACAATTGTATGGTACTTAGAAACAAGTACACCAAGCATGAAAGGGACAACAAGCAAGCAATGGGACAACAAACATGGACAACATGGTTCAACCATGACACATGGGACAACAGTACACTATTAAGTGTAGCAGTCATGAGGTCCAGCATTGTGATGATGGGTGCAGCATGATGCAGCACGGTGAGGTGCAACATAATGACGAGATGTAGCATGATGATAGGTGAAGGAGTCACCTTGGAGAATCAGTTGAAGAAACATGTCTTCAACGGATCTCATGCATCATCTTCTTAGATATGATATCATGCATCATCTTCTTAGATATGACCTATGCTCTCATTTAGATAAGTTAAAGTGTTAACTTCAGTTGTATATGTACTATCTCTCTGTCTCTCTTTCTCTGTTGAACTATTGAAGAACATATAAGAAGAATTGATCAAGGGTTCCCCACATTGGGGCTTGTCCCTGGCTAGTGCCACATCTTGTGTCCTCTTGTCTTGGCTTGTCTTCTATGATTTATATTTATGTTCTATCTATAGTTTACTTTAATGCTGATGTGATTGCTAATCTGGAAAAAATATTGAGCTAACTGTGAAAATTGAAATAAATTTTTCTAGAATAGAACATACCCAAAACTTAACATGGTATCAAAGGTGAGGTGAAGAAAAAGCCCAAGCAAGAGTGAAAGATCAATCACCAAAGACAGTTTGGAAAGGACAAAAGGATCAATGGATTCTTTATCCCTTTTCTAATTCACCAAGGGTGAAGTCTAAGAAGATAATATTATCAGAATGGCACAACGGAAGTTTCTGATGACCTACCGTAAGATCACTTCAATGGGAAGTCTGAATCTAAGGGTGGAAGGAAAGGCAAATGCCTTGGTTGAAATAAGTTTGGCCATTATGCAAAGGAGTGTCTGACTGCCAGGGACACATCACTTGATGATGATAACAATCATTCCAGGGACATTTTCAATGATCAGAGGAATGACAAGATACAACCGACTCTTCAGAGAAACCAAGGAACCCCAGGTATGAAGATCAAATGTTGTTTATGATAAGATAAAGAAATGTTATCTTGTATTGGCCCTCTCCTTCTCCTTCAGATTCTTTGGGAATCTGTCTTATTGATTGTAGTGCTTCAAGGCACTCCATTGGATAGATGGGCGCTCTCTCTCTAATTTGGTAAAGATGGAAACATTCATGGGATTATACCTGGATCTGATGCCACCTATCCCAGAAAGGGTGTTACCCCTCGATTGAATGAGGGTAACTCGATTCATTTACATAATCCCTTTTATGTACTTGATCACAAGAAGAACCTAGTGTCCATTTCGGCAATGGAAGTCAAAGGTTTCAGGGTGGCATTCATTGATGGAAAGGTACGTGTTTGAAAATAGAATTTTCAAGGATTCTTTTACTCGTGGGTTCATGGTTGGAAATTTGTATCAAATTGCATAAAGTCCATTGGGGACCATGTCAGTTGATCCATAGCACCAGAGGTATGTGAGTCAGATGATGACGGGGATGCTTGAATTCAAAAGGAGCATGAAGGTACATGTCTGAGATGTACTGAAGGAAAATCTCACAAGGGAACCATTCCCCTCATGTAGCAGGTCCGCAAGTTTGGAACAACCCAAGGAGGTTTGCGATTCATGATCAAGAATCTCATGTGTGCAGGTGGAAGAAAGACCTTTATGGCTTGAAGCAAATCACCTTGGGTTTGATATGAGAGGATTGATAGCTGTTAGATGAAGCTGAGATTCACTAAGAGTGAAGTTGATCCAAACCATTGTTTGAAGGTTGTGGATGATAGATCTCTCATACCAGCGCCTTCTGAACAAACTATTTCTGGCAGGTGCAGACCCTCTCACTTGCAGAAGTAAGAGGGAGTTGGATTTTGAATATGGAACGGTAAACTACAAGCCTGTGACTATCTCAAGGATCTTAACTTTCAGAAGTTATATGGTGGTGATGCCGGACCAGATTTGGGAAATGCGTATGAGTTTCATAAACTCATTTGCATTGACGTTCTTGGTTAACTTTCGTTTGGATATATGTTTTGCAGTTCGCATGGTGAGCTCATATTTGGTTGAGCCTCATTGGATTGGTGCCAATAATCTTCTGAGATATCTTTGGAGCACAATCTCTCATGGATTGAGATACACTGTCGGAAATATGAAGCTGCATGATTATTCGAATGCTAACTAGGCACCTAGCATGGAGGATCACTAGAGCACTTCTCAGTGCTGGTTCTTTTTGGGTTCTGCTTTGATATCATGGATGAGAAGGAAGCAGAAGTCGGTTGTTATAAGCACTGCAGAGACCAAATACATAGCCATGAATTGCATTTATAAGTACCTTACGATGAGCGATGTCTATTTCATGCTATTATATGCATGACATCATGAATTATTGCTTTTATTTCACAACATTAATAAAATAATTGTTGATTTTATTTGTCATTACTAAAAATAAAATATTTTTATTTTATTTATTTTTGGTGAGATATTGTGTTGATAATAATTATTGATTTGAATGGTCATTTAATGTCTTCATATCAAAATTTCCCATGCTAAAGAAATTTTTACAATGGATTATATTATATGTGAAAATTAATAGATAATTGGTCTATTTGTTTGAATTAGATCATTACAATTATTTGTCTCAATCATGGAGTAAGTTATCATTATACCTATTAGAAATTAGTAATGTGAAGGATGACGCATTGCATTCTTATAACTTTTTTTATTCCATATAAGTTGAAAAACTATATTAGGTTCTACATAGCACCAACAATAAACATAGAATTCATACTAAAAGAAGCACCAAAAGCAACTAAGGTAGAGACTCTAGAAATTAGCATATAATTAATTAGGTTTGAAATTTAAATATTGCATTATATTGTATGTGGAAGTTAATATATAATTAGTTTTTTTACTTGCACTAGACCATTGTAATTATATTTTTCAATTGCAATTAAAGAAATCATCATAAGTATTAAAATCAATGATTTTAATGCTGGGCCAAAGCGTTCTTAGAAGGACTGTATTCCATACAAATTAAATAAATGTACTAGGTTGTATATATAAATTAAACATATCATTAGTTTGTTCATTTTAATGAGGCCATCATATTTGTATTTTTTATTACTATTAACTTGTAAAATTCCCTTTGCATATAAATCGAAACAATTCATAATAAATACTAACATCATTTTTAATTTGGTAGGTGTTTATATCCTTAAGAAATGAAGTGTATATATTTTAATATCATACATGTGGTTGCAGTGCAGATGCAAATGGGCATTACTACAAGTCAAAAGATGTTGATATTTGAAATGGAAGGAGTATTCTTCAAATCATACACCAAATATGAACACAATTTTCATATTCAAGGAGAACTAGATTGATAGTTTGGTGGTAGGTCTTATGTTATGAAACCAGCTCAAGAAAAGATAGAAAAGATAGATCAACGCCTTAGAATTCAGCCTCTTCGAGGGGGCAACCTCCTTTACATTACATAAATGAACAATTCTT
>APFE031209271.1:13203-29142 GCA_000404065.3 Pinus taeda
CTTCAAGAATCTCTCCATGAGACCTTATCTGTGTGACCAGACCAATCACATGTGTGAAGAATGAGTCAATATTATCTGACTCCTTCATGCAGAGATTCTCAAAATCTCTCATCAGCAACTGTAGTTTTGTTGTCTTCACCCTCTCCATGCCATGATAGGCTATCTTGACAGTTTTCCATGCTTCTTTGGATGTCTTGGCTGCTACTATCCTTGGAAACACACTCTCTTGCACTGCTTGATTCAAAATGTAGAGGGCTTTAGAGTCCTTCTTATTATAGCTCTTCAACAGATCTTTCTCTGCTTGAGTTAAGTTATTAAACTCACTTTCATTTGCTGGTTCTTCAAAACCATCCTCAACAAATTCCCATAAGTCTTGTGAGGCAAGCAAAGCTCTCATAGCTATTGCACAATAGTGATAGTTTTTTCCATTAAATTGTGGGAGATGGGTATTACATATACCCATGCTAGTGCTGGCTCTAGCCATTCTTGCACTCTTAACTATGCTTTAAAATACTTGACTGTGTATTTAAATAACTCATTGTCTTCAACAGTAACTCAAAAAAAAAATTAGCTTGAGAAATACCTTGGATTTTTTGACTGAGTCTTCACTCTGCTGGAGAAGCTGCTGCAGCAAGAAATCCTTCCTTCAGCTTCTTTGACACCTTCAAAGAGCCTGGACAAGCTCTGATACCATTGTTGGGAATTTCTGATAATTCCAAACAAAACGAACAGAGAATAATTCTCTCTTTCTTTACACAGCAGAAACTAAAATTGTTTGGGAGAACAAATTTTGACACATGCACACAAAAGGTTTGTATTCATTAATAAAAAAACAACTATTGTTACAAGCTTCTTCCTCTCACAGAGGGATTACAACCAGAGAACGCTGCAGTTCCACAAAAAATTTATTGTCTCTCCTTTGAAAATTTTTATAGTGTTGTGTGTAAAAATCTCTTCACCTATATGTCGCTGCGTGCTTCCTTTACATTACATATTTTTTCAAAAACAAAACAGGACATATATGTTTTTACTTGCCATACTCCCGTGAAAATAAAAAACAATAAAATTAAAATCTTACCAACGTTTACCAACCAGAGTAAATTACATTTACTGTTTTACTCACAAAACTGACAGTAAATGAAACTTTTAATTTACGTCAAGTCCATATGGTGCATGCCTGTACATCAAACCATGATTTCAATCAGACAACTGTCAGTCGATATCAGTTTAAAAATGAGATATGTGATTTGCGATCGGATCACATCACAATCTACGGAATAGAAAAAAATGGAGCACTACCATAGGGTGCGATTTGCGATTTGCAATTGGATCGCATCGCAATATCGAAATGGGCAAAAATCACAAGACGTAGCGAAGGGCAACAGGGCGTATATGCGATATGCGATAAGATCGCATCCCAAAAAAATAGTGCTGCAGTTGAAATTATCATTTCAACAATTTCACCCCTCCCATTCCTCTTCAGATTCCAACAGTAACAAGCCCAGCGACCGTGGGCTTGTTTTCTGTAAATCGAGTTCATAAATCCAATCTACCGGGAGTGCGTTGTCGAATAAATCCTTCATTCCATTATCATCGTCAGCATCAGTTAAACTGTTAACGTCGTGCACATTTCTTTGATTGCAACACGTAACTTCAATTTCATTCATCTCTACGGCCACTGCAGCTCATTCCCTGCAGCGCAATTCAGATCTACTATCTGACGGGGACACAAACAGATTACACATTACAGCAGTTTGATTATCATGGGTTTCGATTTTAATACATAATTTTTTACAGGAGAAGACTTTGACCTCGTCTTCAGATTTTTCTTACCCTTGTGTTGAGACTGGGTTATGGACATCATCTTCTTGGTTACATGAGTGCTCCTGTAATTCTTAATTCCATTGTCTGTTCGCCCAGGTAGTCGTCCTGCTATGTAGCTCATTCCCTGCAGAACACCTCAGATCTATAATTCAGCAAACTCTTGCCTAATCCTGCAAAGCAAGCCAAATGTGATGATCTCTCGTCCATTGAACTTGACATGGAAAAGGTGCAGTCTCTGGCTTTTGTTTCCACCACATTATAAGCCGCTCCATACGCAATGCAATCAGAATCATCTAATATGATGGGATGGTTCACAAGTATATCGCAAGCCAAATTGGAAGATTTTGCAGTTTCTTGAACATTACAAAATTTGAAGGCCTTTTCTGAAATAAGATAACGTCATCCATAACCACTGTAGTACTTTAGGCTTACTATTGCCTCAAATCTTACCGTTGTTTTAATTCTCACGGGTGTGGGTTTTGATACATAATTTTTAAGGGGAGCAGATTAACTTCTTACTTTTTTTAGATTAAGTAAGACTACCACTAAGTTTGAACTAGTGACTTTAGCATCAAAAATGATTTAACAACACATCCCGTATATTTAAAATTTATAATCATATCTATTTATACCACTAAGTTTGAACCGGTGACTTTAGCATAAAAAATGATTTAATAACACATCCCATATATTTAAAATTTAGAATCATATCTATTTAAAGTTTATAGTCCTATCGAAAATCAAGTAAATAACCTTCACCAATACATCCATTCACTATCTCTTTAAAGTTGATAATCCTATAGACAATCAAGTAAATAACCTTGACATTGGTTGTTAAAAAACCAAACATTTGGATGGCTGTGAATTATATATATTTAAAGTTTATAATCATATCTATTAAAGTTTATAATCCTATGGACAATCAAGTAAATAACCTTCACATTGGTTGAAAAAAAAAGCAAACATTTGGGTGGCTAATTCACAACATATAAATTGTTGATTGCAGGTTTTAGATTTTGTTATCAGTGAAGCCAGAAATAATAAAATTCACCTTAATTTCAATTTTGTCCAACAATTGGGAAGCATATGGAGGCAAATCACAATATGTCAAATGTAGTCGAGATGCCAGACTTACTTTAAACTCTGAGGATGCCTTCTTTTGAGACACTCACTGAAAACCTACTTCAAAAACCACATCAAGGTAGATAATGATCAGCTTGCTATATTTGGATATTGGATGAGACTGCCATTAAAGTTTTTGAAACCATTGATAATGTGTTTTGATGGCAGACCATTCTAACCAGAGTTAACAAGATCACTAATGTGGCCTACAAGGACGATCCAATGATATTTGCTTGGGAGCTAATGAATGAGCCTTACTGCCTATCTGATCCAACTGGAGATACGTTGTACGTTAGATACCATCATCTCTTTTTGTATGTTTAAGATTACAAGAATTGACAATTGGGCAGAGTTCTTATTTCTTATTGGCCTAATAGGGATAGAACCATTATAATTTTTAGCTGAAACAGAAGCTTAACCGACAGCGCATTGTACAGAGACTTAAACTTTGGATTTAAATTCTGATAGTATATTTAGTGGAAATTTTTAGCAGTGAAAAGGAGCTACTAAACATTTTTATGGTGATTATGTGGTGAAAGTCTTTTGAGATTTCGTGAATTTGAGTGCATTTAGCTTTCGATCTGGTGCATTTGATTGCATTTTGTGATTGAAGAAAGATTTTTTTTGTTATCATGTCAAATTTGTTGGTTGATACTTATTTGAATGAATCCACCAAATTTGATGGAGGAAATTATGTGAATTTCAAATTCAAGTAGCTTACTATTTTAGAAGGTTATAATTTGTGATCCATTGTAAGTGGGGATGAGCCCAAACCCACTGTTACAACTTCTATTCCATATTGGGAGAAACTAGAGACGAAACCAAAGGTGTTTTTGTGTATGTTCGTAAAGGACAACATTATTCCTCACATGAGAGATTACAAGATATCAAAGGAAACATGGGATATGCTGAAGGGTTTGTATGAAACAACAAATACAAACAGGATCTTGTTTTTGAAGACTAAGATTTTATCTCTAAAAATGGAAGCAAATGAAAATATAAGTAATTTCATATCTTGTGTTAAAGATTTAAGTGATAAGCTAGGAGATATTGGTGAAAAGGTGTCTAGTATTGACTTAGTCACCATCACATTAAATGGCTTAGTGCAAGATTATCAAATTTTTGTTTCAAGTCTTTCAGCTAGAGAGAAGTCCCCTACATTTGATGAATTGACGAGAATTCTTCTACAAGAGGAGGAGAGGATGAAGAGTTTTAATTTGGGCTCTAGTAGTTCAGATTTAGCGTTGGTAGATAAGGGAAAACATCCATACAGAGGTAAGCCATGGGACAAGAACAAAGGAGGCAAGTTTCAAGAAAAAGATAAAGGTATGATAGTTTAAATTTCCAATCCATGATAAGAGAAATGATGATTGTTATTATTGTGGCAAACTTGGGCATCATTTAAAGATCACTATAAAAGGAAATATAATGAGTCTAGGCAAAGAAACAGAAGGCATAATGGAAATTTTGTGGACAAAAACACCTCAATTAGTGATGGATTTCAAAATATTAAATTAATTGTTTCTAATGCTGCATTGTCTGTGGAAAATGATAATGTGAATGCTTGGTTCATTGATTTTGCTGCATCACTCCATATTTCTTGTAATAAGGAGTGGTTTGATGGATATTATGAAAACATTGATGGGACATATGTTTGTCTAGGAGATAACAAATCACTTAAAGTTCAATGTTATGGAGTAATAGGTGTGAATTTGCCTAATGGACAAGAGAGATAGATCCATAATGTGATGTATGTTCCTAGTACCAAAAATAATTTAATTTTTGTTTCTACTATTGTTGACCAAGATTTGAAGGTGGAATTTGTTAAATCACAGTGTGTAGTGAAAGACAGTTAAGATCACTACAAGGTTATTGCCACACGTACTAGAGTTGGAGGCTTGTATAAGTTGGATTTGACTAGGAAAATTCATCAAGCTTTGACATCTACAACAATATCAACAGTGGAGTTATGGCATCAAAGGTATGGACCTCTAAATCACAACGATTTAATGCTACATCAAAAGAACACCATGGTTGAAGGTATTCCTATCTCGAAGAATGGTCATATTGAATGTGAAGCATGTCTACTTGGGAAGCAACATAGGGAGGAATTTCCTATACATAAACAAAAAAGGCAGAGAGAAATACTTGAATTAATTCATACTGATGTATCTAGATCTATGTAAACTAGATCTATTGGTGGAGCATGGTATTTTCTTATTTTTGCGGATACTAGATCTATGTATACATGGGTTTATTTCATTAGAAAGAAGAGTTGTGCCTTTGAGTACTTTAACGAGTTTAAGAGTATGGTGGAAAAACAAACTGGTAACCTCATCAAAATTTTGAGATTTGATCGGGGGGAGAATATAAATCAAGAGAATATAATCAATATTATAACAGTAATGGGATTCTACAACAATTTACAGTTCCACATACACCTCAGCGAAATGGAGTTGCTGAGAGGAAAAACAGAACACTAGTTGAATGTGCATGTAGTATGTTTCAAGGTAAAAATATTTCTAACGATCTTTGGGTTGAAGCCATTAATACTATATTTTATTTGAGAAATAAGAGTCCAACCAAATGTTTAGATCTTAAAACACCTTTTGAAGCATTTTATGGGTACGAACCAAAAGTGAGTCATTTAAGAGTTTTTGGTTGCAAGGCATTTGCTCAGATTCCAAAAGGTGAAAGAAGAAAACTTGATGCAAAGTCAATTAAGTGCATATTTATTGGTTATTGTGATGATCAGAAAGCATACAACTTGTTTGATCCTGGTATTCATAGACTACTTGCAAGTAGGGATGTGGTGTTTCATGACAATGCAAATGAAGGTGATAAAATGAACAATATTGGTGTATGGCATGATATTGATGATTATGTCAAATTAGAGACAAGTGTTGAATAGGAAAAGGAGCAAGCACATTAAAGGTACAGGTTCAAGAGCAAGGAGAATCAAGGAGTCACGACACTCCATGAAGAGGAGAGGAGACTCCGCAAAGCAGAAAGAAAGATGAAAGCTGTAAAACTCCAAGAAGGTCATCACGTCAAAGTGAGGGACCTGTAAGGTATAAATATTATGCATTAATGTATCTTGTTATGAATGTTTTAAAACCTTCAAGCTATGAGGAAGCTAAAGAATATAAAGAATGGATAGATGCAATGAATGAAGAATATAACTCTATAATGAAGAATGACACATGGGAATTAACAGAACTCCCTAAAAACAAAGTTCCCAGAGGATGAAAATGGATTTATAAATCAAAGTTTTATGCTAATGGAAGTATTGATAAGCATAAAGCTAGATTGGTTACAAAAGGATATTCGCAAAAGGAGGGAATTGATTATGAAGATATTTTTGCACCTGTAGCTAAGTTGAACACAATTAGATTCATAATTGCATTAGCTACAAAATATAATTGGAAAATGCATCAGTTAGATGTCAAATCTACATTTTTAAATGGTGAGTTAAAAGAAGAAGTTTATTTGGTTCAGCCTGAAGAGTTTGTAAAACAGCGACAGGAGCATCTGGTTTGCAGGTTAAAGAAAGATTTATATGGTTTGAAACAAGCACCAAGATCTTGGTATTTGAAAATTGATTCTTTCTTTTATGAGAAGCAAAAATGATCCTAACTTGCACATCAAGGAAGATGAAGGTGGGAAGGTTTCTTTAATATCTGTATCCGTTGATGATCTTATCATAACAGGAAATGCATGCAAGTTGACCGAAGAAATTAAAATTCAGTTGTCACATGTATTTGAGATGAAGGATCTTGGTGAATTGCATTATTGTTTAGGTCTTGAAGTTTGGGGAATCTAGTAAGACACTAATCAGACAAAGCAAATATACAAGGGAAATCTGTGAAAGGTCCAATATGATTAAATGTAAGGCAATATCTACTCATTTAGAACAGAATGCCAAATTGCGCAGTCATGATGGAATCAAAGACATGAATGGAACCTTGCATCGTTAATTGGTGGGAAGTCTGAACTATCTCACCACTACCAGGCCAGATATAGCATATTCTGTCAGCATACTTAGTCATTTCATGGCTAAACCTTGTGAAAGCCGCTGGAAAGCAGTAAAGAAAGTCCTTTGATATCTGAAAGGAACACTTAATTTTGGTATTATGTATACTGATGAATTTGATGTTGAGTTGGCAGGTTATTCTGATTCTAACTAGACTAGAAATCTAGATCACAAGAAATCTACTACTGGATACGTGCTCATTATTGGTTCAGGACCAATATCATAGAGCACTAAGAAACAACGAACTATTTCCTTATCATCCATTGAAGTTGACTATAAATCATTATGAAGTGCTACCTGTGAAGCAATATGGCTTAGAAGGATACTTGAAGATGTTGGAGAAACAAAACAAGCACCTACAGTAATCAGATGTGACGAGCAAAGAACTATCAAATTGGAAAACAATCCTATATATAATGCAAAGACAAAACACATTGACACACAACATCATTTTATAAGAGAAAAAGTGCAATCAAAAGGAATTGACTTATCATATTGTAATACAAATGAAAATGTGGCTGACATATTCACTAAGCCTCTTGGAAAGGCTAAATTTGAAATGTGTGGAAGTAAGTTGTGCATTGTAGAAAATCCAAATTATATTGTAAGCCTAGCTGAGACTTAGACCAGCAGGCAAGTTAACATGTAGATCGCAATTAAAGGGAGTTGTCAAGTATTAATCACGAATGCCATCGCTCACTATTCAGATGGCATCTATCATTGTTCAACAGTCAACGTAGTCAGTAGATAATAAATATCATTCAACATAGTTATTGCTCGTTTGTAGCTGAAGATGTCTATAAATTATTCATTTTTCTGCAACATCGTAAGCTCAAACTTGCTATCAACCTCACCCACCTATATTTTGCAAACCTAGTTGATCCACCTCACCCACCTATATTTTGCAAACCTAGTTGAGGGATTAACTCGTTGATTTGGGATAAATTTAGAAGTAAAAGAAGAACCAACCCTATAATATTACCTTAGAGATGTGAGTATGCCGAAGAAATAGAATGGAGTCTCCTTCATCACATAAGAGCAAGAATCAAAACCAGTTGTAGAGCGGTGCCCGTGGCCAAGCAGAGGAAAGAAAAATTACAAGCTCGTAATGGTTTAGTGGGGGTCATACCCTAATTGTCCCCAAATCATTCTATTCATTGGATTGGTTTGTAGATCTATGGTGGAAGAAGTGTTGTGTGCCCGCCTCGGGCAACTACCAAACATAGGTCTCCTGAAACTTCGAAAGCTTGGGGGGATGATCACTTGGGTCGCGCGCAAGGCAATAAGCGCTAAGGTTAAATACTTACACGCAAGCGCAGTCAAGAACCCGATTAATACTTCACCCTTAGCATGTGACCCAAAGTTTATGTAACACATCCAAATTGACAAATTGAAACTTGTGTCCATATACACTATATGATTGTGTATTGTAATATATAATAAACTCAATTAGTGTTGTAATGGTGTAGGTACATAATGTTTTTTTTAATTTGTCTTCTCATGTAATTTGTTTGTCTTCTTGTTAGGGGTATATCGTATGGGGAGGAGAACCATTAAAATAACTTTTAGAAGTGAAAAAAGATAATTTGAATTTAAAACATATAGAATAAATAAAAAAATATTTATATTCTTCTTTTTATTAATTATATTAACATGTTTTTTGGTTGGCTCTTTTAAACAGGTATAAAGTTATTTATCAAAATTTTAACTACGATGGAGATTGTACTCCTAATCGATTTCTATGTCAAATACAAACCAACAAGTTTTAGTAGTAAATGGATAGTTCTGAAAATATAATGATGAAACCACTTAAACTTTATATAATAGTAAGCTAAAATGAGTTAACATGTTTTTTTGTTCACACTTTCAATGAACTATAAATTTATTTGTCAAGTTTTTAATGACGATATAGATTGTACTACTAATCCATTTCTAGGTGAAATTCAGAACAAGGAATTTTAATAATAAATGGATACTTCTCAAAATATTACGATGAAACACCTTAATGTTTATAAAATAGTAAAGCTAGAATGAGTTAACATGTTTTCTTTTAGTTAACTCTAAATAGTATATATTACTTTTATTTATATGGAAGTATAATAATCAGTAAAAAAAAATATTGTTTTATTTTTTTATTTTTTAATTAGCTATATGTACTAAAATAATAAGTATGGAATTAAAATACAATAATTAACATGGAATTGTTTAAAATTGAGGTACTCTGAGGAAACACATAATGTCGATTTGACTAAATTAAAGAGAAATTACAATTTCATTTTAATTGGAAATATAATTTACATAATTAATAGGTATAAATTCAATATAACATGTAAAATATGTAGATCAAATTTCAAGAGATTTAAATAAATTTATGTTGATGAGGAATTACTTTAAATAATTTATGGAAGTGAGAAAAAAGATAATTTCAATTTAAAATATATATAATGGATTAAAGAATGTTTTTGTTTTTGTTTTTTTTGTAAGTTTAGGAGGAATACATATTTATCATGTTTAATATATCGTTTTAATTGGGCAGCGAATTGAATCAATGACTTCACATCAAGTGAGTGCCTTAACAAAACACCTAATCACCATCTATCCAAGACCAATGACTTCACATCAGGTGAGTGCCTTAACAAAACACCCCATCACCATCTATCCAAGACCCCATAGACATTTCTATTCTTGTTTTAAAACTAACATATATGTATTATTTAATCAATAATATTCTTAGCATTATTATTCCCAATAAAATTTTGTTTTTATTTTCCAAAAGTAATAAAAAAATGCCACAGCGAATTTAATAGATTTCTATGCACAATTAAACTTAACTTCCTAAATTATAAAAAAACATTATATTGTTTAACAACTCATAATAATATAAAAAAAATACTAATCTAAAATCGTTACTAAAAATGGTATCAACTAATACATCCACATAAAAGAAATATTTATTAAGAAACATATTTAAGTAATAAAATTTTTTATTATTAATTATTTTGAATTGTTTTCCATTATATGTTTTCATTTACTTAAAATTTTTCATATAATTTGATATATGAAAACCTAATAAATTAATCTCATGTAATTTTTAAAATAGATTTTCTTATATGTGTAGAGAGGGAAAATTAGGAAATGAAAGAGTAAACATTACTGAGTACAAGTGTTGACCAAAATACTAAACGTTCAAAGTAGTTTGTCCCTATTTTTTTACTATTTTATTTAGTGAGTGGATATTGCATAACGTTATTATAGAAAATTTTAATCTGAGAATAAATGTTAACTTTTAGTGTTTATGAGATAAGTTTGAAATTTTGAGTAGAACGTGTTTTTTTTTTTTTAATTCTGAATTTTTAAGTTGCACTATTTAATTTATTTAGTCTAATATTGAAGTGTATAGGAACCAAGTAATGATGAAAATAAAAATTTTTCTTAATTTATTTCACATTCAAATAATGAATGAGCATTGTTTCTATTGTGATTCATATGTTTTTTTCTTTGTATTACATAAGGGAAATTTTTCTTTGTTGCGAGTAAAGGTTGTTGCTTTTCATATGGATCCTATTGTTTGGAAATTTCTCCCCTTTCCTTTGTTGGTATTGATGAAATTTAAGTTGGTTTGTAGACAATGGTGTATTTTTTTGGAAAGCCCGCTTTTCCTTACGACTTGTGGTCAATACGCTAAGAAAGAGTTAGGATTTATTTCTTTCTCCACTCGTTTTCCCGATCATTTCTTCCTAGCACCATACCTTAAATATAGTGCTCACTTGTCTACTATGGTGTTTCCTAGCATGCCTAACAGTTATTTGCATACAAAAAATTATTTCATTGTCAACCCTTTCATGAAAATGTTTAGAAATGTTGGAGTTCTTATTGTTTAGGAGTGAAGTCTAGAAAATTATGTATGTTGTTTTTGAAACATGTTTCTAAAAACATGGACTCACATTTTCTCATTTGTAGTAGCATTGAAAATGTTTGGAAGAGGATAGGGCTTCCACACAATGGTGTTACGCCACCAAAGTAGGCTATCTTCTTTAAAGAAATTTTTTATTGGCTATATCTAGACAAAGATTATGAAGATTACCCAACTTATGGTTACACTATATACTAGTTGGAATTGAATAGAAAGAAATGGGGTTAATCGTTTGTTCTTATTGTTGACATACAATGCATGTCATTAGGGTTATATAGGAATCAACTTGTTTGTGTTGCTGAAAATGGTTGCATGTTTTCTTCGTCACTTGAAGAGATAGATAATTTTCAATTTGGTAAACTGTCAAAAGAACAAAGTTTGGAATATTTTGAAGATAATTAGGGACGCAGATGGTCATTGCTTGAATCTGTCTCTGTGGATGTAAATAGAAAATGTGTAGGTTACCTACCTTTGTGCATAGTTGGAGAAAAAGTCCTTATGGTGGGTTGGTCTACAGTGCAGTTAAAGTTGTATGATTTACTGAGTGTATTGTGCAAAACAACAATTGTTGATGGATTGTTCATGTTTGAAGCGTCACGATTCTATCTAAAAACGATCGAATATTTTGTTGATGTGATTGAAATGGAAATGTTTTTTCACTTATTTCTAATGCAGATACTATTGTTGAGATAATTCCACTACCTGTGGATGTATTCAATTAGCGTTTGAGGCATGAACATGTTTTTTTTGTAAATTGTTGAAAACCGTATGTATGTTTAATGTTTTTAAATATTTTTTTGAACATCATTGTAATTCACATTTTGAATTTATATCAAGGACATACTCTCATGCTTCTATCTACAAATGGTTGAAGATTTTGATGATGTCATTCAAAATGGATTTTTTTTTTCACTTATTCGAAATGCAGATTGTATTGTTCACATACCCACACTACAGGTGGATTTATTCAATTACACTTTGAGGCTTCAACATGTTTGTTTTTTGATAATGTTGAAGACCTTATGTATGTTTAATGTTTTTAAATATTTTTTGAAGATGATTGTAATTCATAGTTTGAAGTTATATTGAGGAGATAGCTCAGCTAAATTTGGAATGTGGTTTGGAGACTCATGCTTCTATCTGCAAACTGTTGAGGATTTTAATTATTTCATTGAAAATGGAAATGTATTTTCGGTTATTCAAAATGAAAATTGTATGCTTCACATAGCTGCACTACGAGTGGATGTACTGAATGATGATTTAAGGCTTCAACATGTTTGTTTTTTGATCATGCTAAAGAACCTGCGTATGTTTTTAAATATTTTTTTTAGCATCATTGTAATTCACATTTTGAAGTTATATTAATGACATACATATGGTAAATTTTGAATGCAATTCATATATATATATATATATATATATATATATATATATATATATATATATTTTTTTTTTTATTTGTGGAACTTGTTGTTGGTATCAATTATGTTTAAGGGGACCCTTTTTTCCATGTGTTCCAACATTGTCATGGGAAACATAATTTCTCAAATATTTCTTTGGTGCACTTTTGTTAGTTTTTAGTTTTTTCAAGATTGAAGAATACATATTAGCGTTGAAGGGAATTGTGACATGACTTTTGAACTGACGTTATCTTTGTCATAGAAATCTTGAGTGAAATAGGAAGCAAGAGTGATGCAAAAATACCTCGCTCTACTGGTACACGACAACGATCAAATGAATTCAAACAATAGTGGCATCAACAAAATATGGAAGTCACTAAAGTGCACTGAACATATGCATATCAATGAAAGAAAAGAGCTTTAGAAAATATGAAGAAGGAGGAGCTATAAATAGTTAGTATGAAAAGAGAAGTAGTTTTCTACAATGAAGATTTTGTTTTGATGGTCATTTCGTTGGATTTTGATGATCTGAAAGAACTTATATTTTTTTAAGGTTTACTAATTTTTTATTTTTATTTTTATAACATTATGTTTTGAAAGAGAGTCTTAATATGAACAATGGTGATATTTTATGTGAAAAGAATGAAAGAATTGCAATTTTGGGAGCCAATGAGAACTATAGGAATGAAAAATTTCCTGAAATGGTTGAAAATTTGGGAGACTATGTTAGAGAAGAGGGTTAAGCATTTCTTGGTAGAAGCTATATTGTTAATATAGTTACCCATGCTAAATCTATATGTAATGTGTCTTTTGAAAAAATGAAAGTATTTCAAGTTTTTTTTTCTTTTTCATTTTTTTTACTTGTTCATCTAAGGTTTTTACTGTTGTATTTTTTTCATGTATTGTTTTTTCAGAAAAATGTCAAAATGATTACTAACCACCAAATAGATTCATAATAAATTGAGACCTTATTTCTTCCTGAATGTGAGGGTCGACAACCAACCTGCCAAACTTCACAAAATGATGAAGCATATGATTTAACTAATCATAAGTTTAGAAACTTCATATTTACATAGGAGAACATTTTTTTTGCATGTTTGTTTACTTTGTTGTTGATTCTCTCCAAATTTTGTTGATATTCCATATATATTTTGAGATGTTGTATGTTTTGGAACATTGTGTTTACATAGGATCCCTTAATAGAGATGAGAACCTTAGGGGCTGTGGAAATGGTGCAAGAGATGTTATAATGGAAGATAGGGAATCTTATTTTAGGGAAGAAGTTGTTGCATATGATTTTTTTGGTGATAGTAATATGCTTGGTAGAATGGTTGATAATTTGGGTTGGTATGTAGGAAATGTTGGAACCAATATTTGTCAATGTAGCTATATAAAGAATATTGTTGACACCAAACAATGTGAATAGTTTTTTCCTCTTGGAGGAGCACATGTGCTTAATGCTGATTTATTTTGAAAGTTTTAGTGGTTGTCAATGTTAAATTTATATTATTTTACGCATATCGTTCTTGATGTTTCTTGGCAGAATATTGCTCAAGAAAATAGTGGCCGAGAAAAATATTTGCAAGCAATGCAAGCAATATTAGTTCCACAAATTGCATATGGACGATGCAACAATGAAGAAAATGTAAACTATTTTTGTTTCAATAACAAATATAATTTGTTTTGTAGGTATTTCATTCTTATAAGGGTTATTTTCTTTCTTCCAAGTAGAATTTGGTAAGGTATAATGAATGTAGAAGAATGATATCTCTAACAACCCTTGTTAAAAATTCCTGTAAAAATATATATATATTATGCTTGATGGGACACTTATTCCAAGCTGAATGTTGTGTAAAACATCCTGGTGGGTGTTCATTCAGTTATTATGGCTAAAGGAAATTAGAAAAGACATGACATTAATTGGTGTATTGTTTATGAAAATAATGGAAATTAGGAGAAAAAGAAGATGAAATATCACTGGTTTCATGTGACGAGGAAAATGAAGGAAAATAATGGAAAATGAAGAAAATAGATGCCTTATTGGTAAAAAGGATTTGAGGATCAGTCGGCAAACTTGGTTAGTGTAACCCTTTGTCAGTTCAGTTTTGGAGCTCTCTCATTATTCTTTGTCTCTCTCTCATTCTCTTGGACACTTAGACTTTTCTTGGAGCATTTTGGCAATGGATCAAGAAAGGCAATGAAGGGAAGAGGAAGCAAATATCAAGTAGAGAAAGGAAGGATCAAGCATCTACAATAGTATTCTTTGCTGGTATCGATTTGCATGTGTATTTTCCTTGCTAGATTTAGCATGCATGGTATTGCATGTGGTTCTTTTGTTGTTATGGCATGGGTTTTTCCATGTGTGATAGTGTTTTTTAGCCTACCCTTGTAGAATTTCTCACTGTAGATCACTTGATAATGCAATATACTAAAGCAAAATACTTGATCTACTTCTACAACAAACTTTGCGGAAGCTTCATCTATTTTGAGCAAGATAAAATAGAACACATATAACAGAGAATGAGAAATCAATCACACATGAACACAGAAGAATACTTTGGGAAAGCCTCAGCTAAAAAACCTTGCTATCTGTATTATCATACAAGTGGAAATATTTCCGAATTACACAAAGATTTAGCTCACAAGCTATCTAGCTCTCAGTACAATCCCTCAATGTTGCTCATAGACTAAATAGACACAACATATGCCTTCCCTCAGTCCTCCAAGCCTCCTATTTCCTTGCGCAGTTTCTCCTGGGTCCTCTGACTACCACTTGTGTGAACTCACCTCTCACACAACTCACCAATCTCAAAAAAATAACTGTGCAATCTCCAAGGAATGAATTCCTTTTGCATGCAAGAGATATCCTCAGTGGAATATTCCTGCAACTGATAGTATATTGTCCTATCCTCTGATCTCAACTGGGTCTCTGACTGAACTGACATGCATGAGTTATTTATGAGAGAATATTCAGTTATCTGAAGTACACTAGTTACATGCATGCATGCATTAACTAACTGTTGTGGTAAAAACACAACCCCCCATTATTGATGTGTTCACTTCAATTAATGGGGACCCTTTCTATAAAAATTTTGGCTAGGCACCTTTTTGATTTTTATTTTAATTGATTGCCTTATGCTTTCGTTAATTTTTAGTTTTCTTTGGATTCTTGTTTTGATTGGTTTGTTAAAATCGATTTTTTATAGGTTTCTCGTTGACGCTTGTTTCGCCTCATTTGGTCAACTGGTTTGAAAATGGCACTCCTTTGAAGTCTCATCATTTATCTAGTCTGGGTTAAAAATGCATAAAATGTACAATATCGCATTTTGTAAATAAATTAGTTCAATAACGCATTCATTTTAAATATTAACCCATAGCAAGTTTTTAATAACATTTTTCATTTTTAGTAATACAGCCAAATTATTAATTATCGAGATTTTAAGAAATTCACTCCAATTTTCTAATCAAATCTTGATCTCGAAAAATCTAAACATTCAAGTGGTTGTAGTTTATTTGTCATTTATTTTCCAAGTAACTATGGTTTAAAACCTCAAATTCATAAAATAAAAATAAAAAAAAAAAATTGCTTTTTATATATTAAATATTAAATTAATTATTATTTAATATAATTAATTAAATTAATATTT
>APFE031209278.1:4917-27894 GCA_000404065.3 Pinus taeda
GTCGGCTGAGTTATATTGTGACTCCTTAGACTCCTATATATAGAAAGGAGGTTTTGTCATTTGAATCATCAAAGAATTGTTCATTTATGTAATGTAAAGGAGGTTGCCCCCTCGAAGAGGTTGCAGTCTAAGGTGTTGATCTATATTTTCTATCTTTTCTTGAGCTGGTTTTATAACAGAAAGTATGAGGAGGCAATGGCTAAAGCAAAGTGCATCATCCTTGATGGAGTCAAGGATCATGTGGTCCAACATATTGCCGAGAAGGAAATGGCAAAGGAGATGTGGGACACTTTGAAGACATTATACCAACATACTTCTATGCAGAGGAATATGCTCCTGAAGAATTAGCTAAGGTCATACCAGATACAGAAGGGGGAGCAAATAGACCTTTTCCTCGGTCGGTTGAAGGAGATCCGAGACCAACTAACTTCCATAGGGGCCATGCCGGATCAGGATTTGATGGTGAGGACCACACTTAACACGGTCTTCTAGGAGTAGGAGACATTTGTCCAGAGCATACTCGACAGGGCGAGTCTTCCAGATTGGGAAGAACTGTGGGCGGCTCTTCGCCAAAAGGAGATCAAACGACTAACCAAGATGGGAAATAGCAGCAAAGGAGTCTGGATCAAGAAGGAAGAGGAAGAGGATGTAGCTCTGGCATCTGCGGGAAAGCAGGAGAAGAGGAAGAAGAAGGACCTCTCTAAGGTCAAGTGATTCCACTGTGGGGAACTAGGTCACTATCTGAACCAGTGTCCGAGGAAGAAGAACAAGGGAGAGGCTTCTAAGTCCAAGGCAGTGCCAGTGAAGGTGAAGAAAGAAGTTAAGGACAATGGCGATTGTGCCATGAGTGCTCATGTGCCACTTGAGAATAAGTGGGGAGACATTGAGCTATAGTCAGGAGGACTACAGGTGATGAGGGGTAGGATCCTTGAGGTACCCAACATCTTGGATTATACCTTGTTACGAGAGCCCCGAAGAGGAGTAGCAGGACTGGCAGAAGTAGGTAGAGATGGATGCGGATGAAGCGGAAGAGAGTGCTACAATGCAGGAGTCCCTGGACAACGCGAAGCTAGCAAGCTACTACAGTGCGAGAGGCACAGGAGTGTTGCACTAGTGCAGGATGAACAGAGAGGTGTGCGATGATGCAAGATGCAGGGAGTTGTTGCCGCAACGCAAAGGTAAGTAGAGGGAGCACGTGTCAGCGGTAAAGAGAGCTCCAGCATCGGGAGTGTTTCTAGCCTGATAGGGATGTCAGGTTTGGGTGGATCATTACTTACTTCTTAGTAACTAAGTTGCAGTGCAGTAGCACGATGCAACATGATGAGAAGAGGTTGTAGTGCCAGGAGGATGGATGAGTAGCAACACAGATGCAAAGGGAGTTGTCATATGGATGCAGCAGTGGAAGTGGGAGGGCCATGGGCAGCAGTACAAGATGTTGGGCGGGGACACCTAGCATCAGCACAGGTACCGGTGCCAGATAATCAGAGTGAAGCTCAGTGAGGAGTATTACTAGATCACAGTCCTCGCTAAGAGGGAGTGTTGATTTGTTATAATATCGAATGTGCTCTAGCCACGAAAATTAGTGGAGAGGCTAAAGCACATGAGATCTCCAAGACCCAAAAATGGTTTAGACAAGTTGTACCTGGTTTGGGAGATATTAAAATAATTAATATTTTTAATGGAGTTCCTAAGTCTAAACTTACGAAAGATAAAATATTAATGGGTATTAATATAAAACTGGGTTAGAAGGTTCCAAAAGTCATGGATCAAGCCAAATCTAATCTTAGCCGTTGATTATAGATTTAATCTTGGCAATTGAAGGACCAATGAGAAAAGTATAAAAAGAGGCTTGAGGGTCAGTTGGAGAATACACGAGAGTGATCAGTCATTCATTTTGCTAGAGCAGGGTTGCTAAGAAAAAGTGAATCAGTGATCAAGAGCGAGGAGCAGTGATTATTGGACAGAGAGGCAGAGACAGTATTGAGAGTCCAGCACAGAAGCAGAGAGAGAGAGAGAGTTGCATCCAGTTAAGGCCACGTAGAGCCCAGGAGAGACAACATAGAGGCTAGAGGGACTGCGTGAGTGACGCAGAGGTTGTTGGAGTGACGTAGAGGGTCCCAGAGGCTGCACAGTGCCTCAGAGGGCTGACACCGTGTTGTGGCTCTGCCGCAGGCCCCGCATCCTGAGTCTCCTCTTTCTTAGTAGGGTCAGTCGGATCTCCCCTCGTGGCAGGGTCAGTTTCAATCCCAACCAAGAACGCGTAGGATCCTGGGGTTGACACAGGTCAGCAGGAGGCTAACGCAGAGGCTAGAAGGGCCAATGATGAGCTTCAAAGTCGCCAGAGAGGGTTTCGTGGGACAAGTTTTCTGAATACCTGTTTCTGAATATAGAGGTATTGCTGCCGTGTATTTTTCTCTGTCGGGTGAGCCGATTAGTCACCTAGTTGTACTCAAGGAAATACTGCATAATAATATACCCTCATAATAGCTGCATCAGTTTTCCCACATTGGGTTTTTCCAAGGAAATTTGTCCAAAAATAACGATGTCACTTGTGTGTTTGTTTTCTTTCAACTGATGATCTGTAGATGTTGTGACTGTATAGTGTTTATTTCGATATTTAATCATTTTAAATAACTTGTTCAGAATTTAAAAGTAGAAGAAATAAACTAGCATAATACAGATTAATTTTCTAACGGATAGACTTAGAAAATTCAACAATTGTTAGACATTAGCAACGTCTATGGGAGGATGATACAGAGACAGGGTGGGTTAGTAGTGCAACACTAGAACACCTTCCTTGCTAAGAGGGAGTGTTATTTTTTGTAGCATTGGGTGGTGTTCTAATCTCAAAATTTGTGGAGAGGCTAAAACATGAGTTCTCCAAAACCGAGAAATCGTTTGTGAAAATTCCACCTAAAGATAGCTCAATTAAATTAATTGGCCGTTATTTAAATTTTTCCTAAGTCTAACTTAGGAAAACTAGTTAATTAATAGTAATTAATTGAGAAAGGTGAGAATTCTATAGACACTCATACAGATCAACTTAGAGATGATCTCAAGCATTGATTAAGTTTCAGTCACGGTCATTGAAGTCTCAACTGGAGATTATAAGAAGAGGTTGATGGGTAGATAGAGAATACACTAGTGAAGATACTCAGTGATCTAGACAGTTCAATTTTCCAATGTAGGTGATTCAGCAAGAGATATCGAGTCAGAGATCGAGTAGCAGGTGGCATAGGAGTGAGGTAATATTTCGGTGGAGGTTTCTAGTGTCGAAAGAGTTTGTTTGAGGGAGTGCGAATTTTCCCACAGAAATATTGCGTAGGTGTTGCATAAGTAGCATGCAAAGGTAGTTCAATCTAGCCAGAGGAGAGTTTGGTTCAATTGCTGGAGGTCAGGAGAATTTCCAAGGGGGCTAGCGAATCATCCCCATAGGCAGAGACAACAACAACAACAACAATCAACAGTTTCTAGAGGGAGCAATAGAAAGGCCTATGCAGGGCTTACGCAGAGGCTGACGCGGGGGCTGAGAGGACGACTATAGAGCCAGTTTTGGGAGTCGATTTCTGTCGTGGGGTAAGGAAAATTCCTCTCGAGAATTTTTCTAGTGATTCTCTCAGATTGGATCACTAGTTTGGCATCCAAATTATTGTACTTAGATTTACCCTCATCTGTTGCACCAGTTTTCCCACATTGAGTTTTTCCTGGGACAATTGTCCAAAAATAAAAGTGACATTTTTATTGTGTTAGCATTTCTTAGTTTCTAGTGCTTTTATTTTCTGTAGTAATTTTATGGTGAAAAATTGCATTATGATTTATTCTTTGTTTGTTGTAGCAAATAAACTACATAATTTACAGTTACAAGAATAAATTTCTAGTTGCTACAATTAGATTTGTAAATTTTCACAATAAGGTGGTAGTATTTGCAGACACTTGCCATCAAGAGGTGTTGAAGCCTGACAGGATAGTTTTGCAGGAGGTTACTAGACTAGAGGAGCGTGGAGTTTCTGGCCAGATGAGGGAGGATATTTTGGAGATGGTGGTGCATCCATCTTTGGGCTTACCCATTGATGAGATGCCGATAGGTACAATGGCAGCCAATAAAGCTGTAGTATTTCTAGGCAGAAGCCCTCTCCAAGAGTACATAGACAAGGCTTGCAACTCAAATTATCCACTTTTTGCCATTACAAAGAGAGAGGCAGGGTTTCTTGGACGGATCTTGTTGATTGATCAGGCGAAGTAGCATGAGTTGAGCATGGACTAAAATCATCATAGTAGACTGTTGAAAGTTCTAATTATTACCCGTTAGAAATTTTATCTCTATTCTAAGAGAATATTTTGCCTACTTGTTTAATTACTAACAAGTTATTTAACAATATAAACACTGAAATAAACACAATATAGTCTCAACCATCTATAGATCAAAAACTGAAAGAAATAGACAAACACACAAGGGACACCGTTATTTTTGGACAATCGTCCCCAGAAAAACCCAACTTAGGAAAACCAGTGCAGCAGTTCTGAGGGTTTTATTATTAAGCAGCTTTTCTTGAGTACACTAGGTGCCCAACTGGCTCACCGAACAGAGATAAATAATCTGGCAGTAATACCTCTCTTCGGAAGCAGATATTGTTGAAGTCTGCCCCACGAAACCCTCTCAAGAATAATCTGAAGCACTGCATCAGCTCTCCTGGCCTCTGCGCCAACCTGAAACCCTCTGCACCAGCCCTCTGAGGCTCTGCACAACCTCTCTGGCCCTCTACATCACTTCTGCAACCTCTGCTTGCGTGACGCAAGCCCTTCTGGCCTCTACGTAGTCACTGCTGGCCTTTGCGTGGCTCCCTTTGGCTCTGCATCTGCCTCTACGCTGGTCTTCTAGCACTATCTCTGCCTCTCTGCCTCGTACTCACTGCCCCTCACTACAACTCTAATCACTAGTTTGATTTCTCTTAGCAAACCCCACTCCAGAAAATCGAACTGACTGATCAATCTTGGTGTATCTCCAACTGACCCTCAAGCCTCCCCTTATACATTTTTTGTTGAGTCTTCAACGGCCGAGATTACATCTCTAATCAATGGCTAAGATTAGATTTGGCTTGATCCATGTCATTTAGAACCTTCTAACCCAGTTTTATATTAATACCCATTAATATTTTTATTTTCCTAAGTTTAGACTTAGGAGCCCATTAAAAATATTAATTATTTTAATATCTCCTTCACCATGTAGAATTTCTGCAAACCATTTCCGGGTCTTGGAGATCTCATGTGCTTTAGCCTCTCCACCAGGGCTCATAGCTAGAGCACATCCGATGCTACCCCAAATCAACACTCCCTCTTAGCGAGGAATGTGCTCTAGTAATACTCCACCACTGAGCATCACCCTAATTATACAGCACTAGTACCTGCGCTGATCCTAAGCCTTCCTGCCCAACGTCTTCTGCACTGTCGCATCTTGTACTGTTGCCCATGGCTCTACCACTGCCACTGCTACATCTGTATAGCAGCTCCCTCTGCATTCGTGTTGCTACTAGTCCTTCCTCCCAACACTGCATCTGCATTGCAGTTCTCTCTCATCATGCTGCATCGTGTTACCCATAGCACTACCACTACTACTGTTGCATTGCAACTCAATTACTAAGAAGTAAGTAACTGATCCACTCAACTACTAACATCCTTATCAGGCTAGAAACCCTCTCGATGCTGAAGCTCTCTTTGCTGCTATCATGTGTTCCCTGTGCTACTTCTGCGTTGCTGCAACAACTTTGTGCCTCTCGCACCGCTAGAAATCTCTTTGTGCCATCCTGCGCTGCTGCAAGCCTCTCTGCACTGCCAAGGAATACTGCACTCTAGCACTCTTTGCCACTCCATCCGCATCCACTTCTACCAACATCCACTATCCTGCTACTGTCACTTCGAGGCTCCCGTAGCTGGATATGATCCAAGAGTTTAGGTACCTCAAGGATCCTTCCCTTCATCTCCTGTAATCTTCTTGACTAAAGCTAGATGTCTCCCCACCTCTTTTCTAGAGGTATATGAGCACTCATGGCACAATCATCATCACCCTCTACCTCCTTTTCTGCCTTTGTTGGCACTGCCTTAGAGTCAGACGCCTCTCCCTTATTCTTCTTCTTCAGACACTAGTTTTCATAATGCCCCCAGTTCCCCATAGTTGAATCACTTTATCCTGGAGAGGTCCTTTCTCTTCCTCTTCCCCTACTGCCCCGCAGATGCGAGAGCTGCATCCTCTTCCTCCTCTTTCTTGACCAAGGCTCCTTTGCTGCTAGTTCCCATCTTGGTCAGTCATCTGATCTCTTCTTGGCGAAATGTTGCCCACAGTTCTTCCCAATCTGGAAGATGTTCTCTGCCCAAAATGCTTTGGACAAACGTCTCCCACTCCTTGGAGACTGCGTTCAAGGCGATCCTCACCATTAACTCCCGATCTGGTGTGGCCCCTATCGAAGTCAGTTGGTCCCGAATCTCCTTCAATCTATTGAGGAAGTGACCTACCTGCTCCCCCTTCTGCATCTGATAAGACTGCAATTGATTCTCCAGTAGCATCTTCCTCTACACAAAAGTGCCCTGATACAATGTCGTCAAGGTGTCCCACATTTCCTTTGTCGTATTCTTCTCGGCAATATGTTGGACCACATGATCCTTGACCCCATCAAGGATTATGCATTTCGCCGTGGCCATCGCATCCTCATACTTTTCATTGTTAGTTGGGTCGACTGGGATAGCCACGGTTCTCAAGGCGAAGTCCTTGATGTGATGTCTATCTAGAATGGACAGGATCCTGGCCTTCCAGACGACAAAGTTGGATGCCCCGTCCAACCTGTTCAAATCCCTCAGTCCATTCATGGCCATCTCTCTTCTCTTCTTTTCGACTCCTCTGAGTCTCTACTTCCCTCCTAGATGTTCTCTCTTTGACTCCCTCTCAGTCTCGGTTTCCCTCCTAGAAATCCGCCTGCCAACTGTCGAGTCGCACCTCTCCAATCTCCTATGATCCTACAACACTAATCTGGATTTCTTAGCTAGAAATCTGCCTAGGTAGCGACTCCCTCTACTTTGGTTTTGTCTTGTTAGGTACTGTTCTACCTCAACAACAACAACACCCCACCAACTTTACTCTCCGCAATCTGCCCACAACTTCCTATGCCCTAGCAACTGAAGAATTAAGCCTCTAGGCTCTACGCAATCTCGAGAAGGCTAATTTTCTCCCTTGGCCAACTGCGTCAACCCTCCTAGTCTCTGTGTGGGTCTTCGTGAGCCCCTTCTACCTTCTTCTGCCTCTGCACTGGCCTCTCTTTGGCTCGAACTGATGATGCAGGCCCTCTGCGTCAACCCTTCTCTACTGCTTTCTACCTAGGAACAACTTCTGTCACTCAGGACAGTTGTTTCTGTTGCAAATTCTCTGATTCAGCTGGCACCTTCAGCGCTCTTGTGATCTGTAACGCTCTGATACCATGTTGAAATTTCTAAGTATTACCTGTTAGAAATTTTATTTGTATTCTCTGGTTTATTTCTCCTACTTGTTTAATTACTAACAAGTTATTTAACCATATAAACATTGAAATAAACACAATACAGTCTGAACCATCTACAGATCAACAATTGAAAGAAATAGACAAACAACACAAGGGACACCGTTATTTTTGGACAATCGTCCCCGAAAAACCCAACTTGGGAAAACCAGTGCAATAGTTCTGAGGGTTTTATTAGTAAGCAACTTCTCTTTAGTACACTGGGTGCCAAACTGGCTCACCCGACAGAGATAAATAATCTTGTAGTAATACCTCTCTTCAGAAGCAGATATTTTTAAAGTCTGCCCCACGAAACCCTCTCTAGCACAATCTGAAGCATTGCATCAGCCCTCCTGGGCTTTGTGTCAGCTTGAAACCCTCTGCGCCAGCGCTCTGAGGCTCTGCGCAGCCTCTCTAGCCCTGTGAGTCACTTTTGCAGCCTATGTGTGGGTGACACAGACCCTTCTGGCCTCTACGTGGCTGCCTCTAGCTTTGTGTCTACCTCTCTACCTCTGTGCTGGTCTTCCGGCACTATCTCTGCCTCGTACTCACTTCCCCTCACTGCAACTCTAATCACTGGTTCGATTTCTCTTAGCAAACCCCGCTCTAGAAAATCGAACTGACTGATCAATCTTGATGTATCTCCAACTGACCCTCAAGCCTCCTCTTATACTTTTTTTGTTAAGTCTTCAACGGCCGAGATTACATCTCTAATCAACGACTAAGATTAGATTTGGCTTGATCCATGTCATTTAGAACCTTCTAACACAGTTTTATATTAATACCCATTAATATTTCTGTTTTCCTAAGTTTAGACTTAGGAACCCATTAAAAATAATAATTGTTTTAATACCTCCTTCACCAGGTAGAATTTCCCCAAACCACTTCTGGGTCTTGGAGATCTCATGTGCTTTAGCCTCTCCACCAGGGCTCATGGCTAGAACACATCCGATGCTACCCAAAATCAACATAGACTTGTTCCACAAGTAGGATTCCATGCATTCAATCCTTCCCATGGGATGGATTGACAAGAGATCATGAGTTGGTATCTTATGGATGGAGTGAGTGCAGCAGGAACCCCTAGATATGAGGGATATTGCTTGTTTTAGTTGGCTATGGGACGTAGACTGCTCATTCATCAACATTACAATAGCACTAATCCCGTGTCAGCGAAGTGGGATTGGCATTGGTCTGCGAAGTGACGAGTTGTATTCAATTGATGGAGCAGCCGCTATAGCTGGAGACAAAGCACAGTTAGAGCCATGGGATAGGGTTGTTGTTGATTGGCCATGGTGGTATTGGGATCCATGAGGATTTGTTGATGGCAGAACGAATTAGAATTTAGTCTGGAATCTGGGCATTAAGGGATCCATTCATGGTTGGGTGGCATGGGGGCATGGTATCACCTTGGTTTGTATCACCCTGGTTTGTGGGAGGATTTGTGATGTCCCTTTTTTTTGGTTTCCCTTATGGCGTGGTTAGGATGGACTTTCTAGGTGGGAGGAAGCTAGGTCATAGGAGCAGGATTACTCCATCAGTGGGCCCAGGGGCTCCCGGAGGGGCTTTATGGAGTTTTTGAGAAGTTTCTATAGGTTCTGATGGCATTCTCTTGGCATATTCCATCATCCACAGAGCTTGCCTTTTTGTTCCATTGCATTCTAACAACTTTCGAAAAATGGGCTATTATTGAGCTTAACTCAATAAAATTATGCTTAAGGTGGCATTCTGGGAGGAATTCTTGATGAAGCACCTTAGTGTAATAGCTCATTGGAATCGAAATGAGGATATCTATAGGATGAGATGGTGGGAATAGACTTTCAGTGCCCTGAGGAGGGATGGAGGCTGATTTACCATTTTCCCAAAAAAAAAGGAGGGACAATGTGCTAAGTGATTAAAATAATAATAAAATAAGGTTTATACAGGGGTCCATCAGATCTATAAAAGAGGAGGAGACCACTTGAGCATATCTCGGAGTTGAGCTTCTTTTTTGTGGAGAGGTTTGGAGAACTCGGAGTTCCCAGCAACAAAAGTAGCCCTAGGACAAAAACCCTCAGGTGAATAAGTGAGATTGGGCAAGAACCCATCCCTCCCCTTGGAGAATTCATTGAGGGTTCATACATGCAGCTTATTGATTTCGAGTTTCTATTTCAGAGGCCAGATTTATTATTGCAGCAAATCTTTTATGGCCATCACTATAGCTATTTCTATCGAGAGTTTTGGATGTAATTTCTCCCGTAAATAAATAAAGTTGCTTCATTCTCCATCTTTTGTGTTACTTACAATTGTGGCATTTTTGGGTTTATTTGCAAATATTATTTTATTTTTGCTGCAATTTCATGTTTCCTATTATGTAATTGTTTGGAAAAATCTATGTTAGAAATTTTTAACCAATTTCCCAAGAAATTTAGTAAAAATTATAATCTTGGATATTAGAGGTAATCGTGGTCATGTATCATAGCCTTGGTGAAATTAATGAGATACCATTACTTTCTCTCTAGATCCCCATTCTACTAATATTTGTACAATATTGTCATTTCCCTCTTGATGCCTGCCTCCTTGTAGAAATTCTTGAATTCATTAGAGAGCTACTTACCCCCATTGTCTAGCCTTAAGACCTCTCTCCTCTTTTCTGTCTAGTTCTCTACCTAGGCCCTTTAACTCCTAGAACCCACTGAAGTCCTCATCCTTGGTCTTCATGTAGAAGATCCAGGATTTCCTAAAAACTTCATCAATGAACATGATATAGTGCTCCCTGCACTAATTTCACTAAAATCGGTCCACACACATTTGAATGTATTAGATCCAAGATCCCCTTCGACCTGCTTTCGTTGCTAGGAAAAGCATCCTTAGCAATCTTTCCATGTGCACACCTTCTACACATGCAGTGCTGCTCAACACTCAAATCTGATTTACCAGTGAAAATCTCCCTCAAGATCAGCAACGCCTTGTATTGCAAGTGTTCCATCCTCTTATGTGAAGTGCCTTTGGTCAACTGTTGAGTGTAATTTTTAGGGTTTTCTTGTGTGATTGGTTGTTTTGGATTTTTATGATTTATATGGTTTAGTGGTTTTCTTGCAACCTTTTGTATGCATGCAAAAGAATTATACTCCAAACACAACAAATAAAAAATAAAAGAGCATATAGGCGAGATTGTTGAGTTTAAAAGTTGAGATTTGAAGTTGTTAATTAGATTTGGAAATTACATGACTTCTCAAGCATCCTTCAATTGTTGATTGGCTCATTTTAATGGTTGGAAGTGGCCTTTACGAACTTCTCTAGCCCATTCCTCCTTTGAATCAATACCCAAGCCGCAAATTGCTCCTTGTCACAACCCTATCAATTCCTCAAGGCTCACAATATTCTTTGGTAACCTTTTGTGCCCAACACACTTGCTCCCCAAGGAAATTTGGGATGGCTTCTCATTGCTACGAGCCAAGATCGACCTCCTTTTGGTACCCAACTAGCCTCCATCAACAAACACAATCTTCGTGTGTGCTTTTGTAGCCCGAGCCAACAATACAATACTTGTCCTATACTTGCAGGCTAGTTGTAGCCTCGAGTAGTGTTGAATTTTGGATATGGAGTAGCATTGAATAGGTGTTCTAGTCTCAAATGATGCAAAGAGGCTAAGGAACACTAAATCACCAAAACCTAGAAAAGGTTTCACAATATAATCTTGGGAAACACCTTAATCAAATTAATTTGTCATAATTAAAATATTTCCTAATTCTAACATAGGGAAAAGTGGTAAAATAAAGTTAATTAATCAAGGATGTTCGAGATTGCTCTACAGGCTTCTGTTGATGAAGTCTAATTGATCTTAGTGATCGATGGATATTAATTTTGTTGATTTGGGTAGCATCGGATGTACTCTAGCCATGAAAATCATGAAAATTGGTGGAGAGGCTAAAGCACATGAGATCTCCAAGACTAGGAAATTGTTTGGGCAGATTCTAACCAGTTTGAGAGATATTAAAATAATTAATATTTTTAATGGAGGTCCTAAGTCTAGACTCCAAACTTAGGAAAAATAAAATATTAATGGGTATTAATATAAACTGGGTTAGAAGGTTCCAAAATTCATGGATCAAACCAAATCTAATCTTAGCCGTTGATTAGAGATGTAATCTCGGCCGTTGAAGGACCAACAAGAAAAGTATAAGAGGAGGCTTGCGGGTCAACTGGAGAACACACCAGAGTGATCAGTCATTCAATATACTAGAGCGAGGTTTGTTGAGTAAAGTCAAATCAGTGATCAGTTTGGAACCAGGGGCAGTGAATACTGGACAAAGAGGCAGAGATAGTGCTGAGAGACGAGCGCAGAGGCAGACACAGAAGCCAGAGCAGGGCACGCAAAGCCCAACAGAGACAGCGTAAAGCCAAAAGGGTCTGCGTCATCCACGCAGAGGGCAACAAGAGTGACGTAGAAGGCCGTAGAGGCTATGTAGTGCCTCAGAGGGCTGATGTAGAGGGGTTTGAGGCTTACGGAGAGGCCAAGAGGGCTGACACAGTGCTTCAATGGTGCTGGAGAGGGTTTCGTGGGGCAAATTTTATGAATATTTGCTTCCGAATAGAGAGGTATTACTACCAGATATTTTTCCATGTCGGGTGAGCCAATTTGACACCCAGTTGTACTCAAGGATAGACTGCATAATAAAATAAACCTTCATAATTGTTGCACCAATTTTCCCAAGTCAGGTTTTTCCGGGGACAAGTTGTCCAAAAATAACAGTGTCACTTGTGTGTTTGTTATTCTTTCAGTTGTTGATCTATAGTTGGTTGACACTGTATTGTGTTTATTTCGATGTTTATATGTTTAAATAACTTGTTTGTAATTAACAAGTAGGAGAAATAAACCAAAAGAATATAGATAAAATTTCTAATGGTTAGACTTAGAAATTTCAACATGGTATCAACGCGTGGTTGCAGATCACAAGAGAGTTGAAGGCATTAGCTGAAGCAGAGCATTTGCAGCAGAAAACAACTGCCCTGAGTGATAGAAGTTATTCCTTGCAAAAAATGATAGAAGAAGGGTTGACACAAAGGGACTGCGTCATTAGTTTGGGCGAGACAGAGGTCAATGCAGAGGTCGAGGAGGGCAGAAAAGGCTCACACAGAGACCAGGAGGGTTGATGCAGTTGGCTAGGAGAGCATTTCAACCAGTGTTGGGATTGCACAGAGCCTAGAGGCTTAGTCCTTCAGTTGTTGGGACATAGGAAGTTGTGGGCAGTTTGCGAGGAGTGAAGCTGGTGGGGTGTTGTGGTCAGAACAATACCTAATAGGGCAAAACCAAGATAGAGGGAGTCGCTATTGAGGCGGATTTCTAGCCAAGGAATCTGAATCAATGTTGCAGGTGCACAAAAGATCGAAGAGGTATGACTCGATGATTTGCAGGCAGATTTCCAGGAGGGAAATCGAGACTCGGAGGGAGTCTAGCAAAGAACTTCCAAGAGAGAAGTAGCAACTCAAAGGGAGTCGAAGAGAGAACTTCCAGGAGGGAAGTAGAGACTCAGGGGAATCGAAGAGAATATCAGAGAGATGGCCATGAATGGACTGAGGGGTAAGGACAGGCTGGATGGGGCTTCTAACTTTGTGGTATGGAAGGCTAGGATCTTGTCCATTCTAGATAGACATCGCATCAAGGCCTTCACCTTGAGAACAATGGCTATCCCAGTTGACCCTGATAATGAGAAGTATGAAGAGGCAATGGCCAAGGGGAAAAGCATCATCCTTGATGGGGTCAAGGATCATGTGGTCCAGCATATTGCCAAGAAGGATATGACAAAGGAAATGTGGGACACCTTGAAGACATTGTACCAGCATACTTCCGTGCAAAGCAAGACGTTACTTGAGAACCAATTGCGGTCATACCAGATGCAAAAGGGGGAGAAGATAGATCACTTCCTCGATCGGTTGAAGGAGTTCTGCGACCAAATGACTTCCATAGGGACCATGCTGGATCAGGAGTTGATGGTGAGAACCAAACTAAACGCAATCTCTGAGGAGTGCGAGACATTTGTCCAGAGCATACAGGGCAGGATGAATCTTCCAGATTGGGAAGAATTATGGACGGATCTTCCCCAAGAACAGATCAAACGGTTGAGCAAGACAGGAAGTAGCAGCAAAGGAGTTTGGAACAAGAAGGAAGAGGAAGAGGATGCAGCTCTGGTATCTGTGGGGAAGCAAGAGAAGAGGAAGAAAAAGGACCTCTCCAAGGTCAAGTGCTTAAACTGTGGGGAACTGGGTCATTATGCGAACCAGTGTCCGAGGAAGAAGACTAAGGGAGAGGCGTCTGACACCAAGGCAGCACCAGCAAAGGTGAAAAAGGAGGTAAAGGAGGATGACAATTGTGCCATGAGTGCTCATGTACCTCTAAGGAAGAGGTGGGGAAACATCGAATTGTAGTCAGGAGGACTACAGGCGATGAGGGGCAGGGTCCTTGAGGTACCCAAACTCTTGGATTATACCTTGCTATGGGAGCCCCAAAGAGAGAGTAGCAAGACTGGCAGATGTCGATAGAAACGAATGCGGATGAAGCAACAAAGAGTGCTATAGTGCAAGAGTCACGAGCAACGCAGAGCTAGTAGGTTGTAGCAGTGTGAGAGGCACAGAGGAGGTTGCAACAGTGCAGGATGGCATAGAGAGGTTTGCAGCAGTGCAAGAGGCAGGGAGTTGTTGCAATAGCGTAGAGGCAGTAAAGGGATCACTTGTTGGCGGCAGAGAGAGCTTCAACATCGAGAGTGTTTCTCGCCTGATAGGGATGTCAGTAGTTGGATGGATCAGTTACTTACTTCTTAGTAACTGAGTTGCAGTGCAGTAGCAGTTAGCAGTAGCACGATGCAACATGATTAGAAGGGGTTGCAGTGCAGATGCAGTGGTTGGAGAAAGGACCAGTAGCAGCACGGATGTAGAGGGAGCTATCATACGGATGCAGCAGTGACAGTGGTAGAACCATGGACAGCGGTACAGGATGCAGCAGTGCAGAGGATGTTGGGCAGGGAGACCTAGCATCAACACAGGTACTAGTGTCGTATAATCAGAATGATGCTCAGTGTGGAGTATTATTAGAGCACAATCCTCGCTAAGAGGGAGTGTTGATTTGAGGTAGCATTGGATGTGATCTAGCCATAAAAGAGGCTAAAGCACATGAGATCTCTAAGACCCAAAAATGATTTGGGCATATTCTAACTAGTTTGGGAGATATTAAAATAATTAATATTTTTAATGGAGTTCCTAAGTCTAAACTTAGGAAAAATAATATATTAATGGGTATTAATATAAAAATGGGTTAGAAGGTTCCAAAAGTCATGGATCAAGCCAAATCTAATCTTAATCGTTGATTAGAGATGTAATCTCGTCTGTTGAAGGACCAACAAGAAAAGTATAAGAGGCTTGAGGGTCAGTTGGAGAACACACCAAAGTGATCAGTCATTTGATTTACTAGAGCGGGGTTTGCTAAGTAAAGTTGAATCAGTGATCAGTTTGCAGCGAAGGGTAGACAGTACTAGACAGAGCGGCAGAGATAGTGCCGAGAGACCAGTGCAGAGGCAGACGTAGAAGCCAGAGCAAGCCACGCAGAGCCCAGCAGAGACAGCGTAGAGCCAGAAGGGCCTGCATCATCCACACCGTATCATCCTTAGGCTAATGGAACAGTTGAGGCCTTTAATAAGATTTTGGAGAACACGCCGACGAAGATTTGTAATGCACAGCGAAATGATTGGGATGTGTGCGTACCTGCAGTGCTATGGGCATACAGGACTACTTGCAAAAAGCTGTCAGGACAGACACCTTTTAATTTTATCTATGGTGTAGAAGTCGTGATGCCTATGGAATATATCGTGCCTAGTCTATGCATAACATCTTTCACAGGTATGGCAGATCGCAAAGCCTTGGAAGAATGACTGGCGCAACTGATGGAGCATGAAGAAGATAAATTCTTGGTTGGATTCCAACAACAAGTACAAAAAGAACGTGAAAAATCATGGCACGATCGACACATCAAGTTGCGCATGTTCAAGGTAAATGATTTGGTATTCTTGTATGATAGCAAGTTCACTAAGTTTTCGGGGAAATTTCATATGCACTGGCTTGGGCCATATGTAATCAAAGAGATTACAGATGGAGGCACAGTTCAGCTCGCGAAGTTGAATGGAGAAGCTTTTCCGGGAAGGGTGAATGGCAGCCGATTGAAGCCATATACAGGGGATCCAACTCAATGACTATATGACGGCAGGATAGCCTTAGTGCTCTAGGCAGTTGTCAGGGAGCCCGGGACTATAAACTACACTGCCAGGATTGGAGGACTCCGCGGTCGGCGGGCTGCGCGGAAAATGGTGAAGTTACAGTATAATAAGTCGCGCGAAGGGAGTTGCACTACGCAGGGAGATGCACTACGAAGGGAGCTTGTAATATCCCTTTCCTGGAATATTTCTCAAATACCAGCAAACCCAAACCAGAAAAACGTACAAGTGTTATAATAGCCGGAAAACTCATTGAGATGAAATAATGATAGTGCAGCAAACAACAATGTATACATGAAACGTAAACAAATACTCAAGAAATGCAGCAAGAAATGCTAAGCCATTTTATTATATTGAGCAATAGAATGAGTACAGGAGGTGATCAGAAAGATGGCACCTCGACTTGCACAAGGCAAGTGAAGAAATACACTCAGAATAGCAACGGAATGGCCTCACACTGATCTGCGTCCCAGCTGCTGGAAAACTGTCGTGCTGCTGCTACTGCCAGAAATCGAATGAGGATTTGGGATTGTTCCCTTCATCAAAAAATACTGAAACTCTGGAATTGGACTCTACTCAAGAAACCCAGAAAAACCCAGAAAGCTTTCTTGGAATGGCCGACCCCCGAAAATCACCCCCTTGGGGTTCTGCGCAGCCTCTCAAGGCTCTGCGCTGCCATTGAATGAAACCCTCGAGAAATCTGCCTATAACCTCTGCCAAAACCCTCAATATGCAAGGGCTAATCCCCTGCTCAATCTCCTAGCACAAATCCTACTGCAACCCTCAAGCCAGAACCCCTGCCAGAAAGAACTGCGTCATCCCTCTCAGTGCTGCGCAGTCCTCCAAGATGCTCAATCCTCCTCCCAGAAATGCTGATGAAACTACTACCAAAACGCTGATGGAAATACCTTGCTCGAGTAGGCATTTGAAGTCCCCCGGGGCTAAGGGTGAGATCTCCGAATGAAACACTCAATGCACTAAACAGTGTTGCAGACTAGCTAAACAGCCAGCGTGCTCTAAGTCGAAGTGACTAGCTCAAATGCACATAATCGAATGATCAAAATGAGGGGGGTTCTATCTCCTTTATAGCCTTTGCCTCTCTCAATCCCATGGCTCACCTCCTCTAATGTAATTCCTCTCTTGCCACGTGTTGATTCCCTTCTGCACATTCAATTCCATCCAAGTGTCTGCGTGGGCTCCATCTCTGCGTCCCCCTTTGGCCCCCTTGGCTCCCCTTTAAGTCACAACGTTGTGCTACTAGGAAGTGACTTTTATTCTAAAAGTGAGTTATGTCCCCTTTTCTCACTTTTTTTATTTATAAATAACTATAGAAGGCAAAAATTGAGCAAAATCGAATATTCCAATTAGCCATGGCTAATTAGGAATATTACAGTCTCCCACAGCAAAATGTTGCTTGTCCTCAAGCAACCGAAGTGATGGATGGTGCAAGATTTTCTCACTCTCCCAAGTGGCATCCTCATCCGACAAATTCTTCCACCTCACCAAGAATTCCCGGACTGTCCTGCTCCGCAACTGCCTCTCCCTGGTATAAATAATAACCTCCGGCTGCAACACCAAATGCCCCTCATCATCCATGGGTGGTAGCTCATCTGTCACTGTCACCTGCTGCCCCAATGCCTTCTTCAGGCATGATACATGAAAAACATTATGAATCTTGCTGCCTTGGGGCAGCTCCAACTCATATGCACCCTGTCCAAACCTGTGTATCACCCTGTATGGCCCATAAAAGTGGGGCTTGAGCTTCTCAGTCCCCTTCTGCTTTAGTGACGACTATCTGTATGGATGTAATTATAGGTAGACCATGTCCCCTACCTCAAACTGTCTCTCCACTCGACCCCTGTCGGCATACAACTTCTGCTGGTTCTGTGCTGTAGCCATGCTATCCTTAAGATCTCGGAGGATATCCTGACTCTCTTGGATCCAAATCTTGGCTCTAGGAGCCTTGCTATCACCAAACATCATGTCAGCAAAAGATAAAGGATGATACCCATATAAGGCATGGAATGGTGACATACCAATGGTCATGTGATGTGTAGTGTTGTAGCAGTACTTCCCCAGATGCAGCCACTTCATCCATGCTCACTGCTACCCACTAACATAGTTACGCAAGTAGCCCTTCAGCCACTTGTTAACTATCTTTGTCTGCCTGTCCATCTGTGGGTGATAACTGGTACTCGGTGTCAACTCCGTCCCCACCAACTGGAAAAGCTCCTACCAAAACCCGCCCATGAAACGGTTGTCCCTGTCACTGACGATAGTCTTAGGAAGACCATGTAGCCTGAAGATCTCTCTGAAGAACAGCTCGTCCACCTGTGTTAATGTATAGTGTGCGGATATGGAAAAAAAATGTGCGCACTTTGTCAGTCGATCAACGATGACAAAGATACAATCCTTGCCCTGTACCATGGGCAACCCTCTGATGAAGTTTATCAAAATACTCTCCCATTTACCCTTCAAAATGGGAAGAGGCTGCAATAATCCCGCGAGATGGCTCATCTCTCCCTTATTCCTCTGGCAAACATCGCACTCCCGGATATGCTGGAGTATGTCCTCCTTGAGGCCCTTCCATGAGAACCTCTCTCTAATGGCCCTGTAGGTTTTGGTAAACCCCAATGGTGAATCATGTGATGCCTGTAGTATCTTCTTCTTGAGCTGAGACCCCTAAGTCAAGAAGATCTGGTCCTTGTAATAGATGATCTCATTGACCACCCTGTACCTGTCATCTGCCACCTACCCATCTAAAACCTCAAATGCAAACCTGTCCTTGGAGTACTCTACTGAGAGTTGAGCCCTCCAGTCTGTGTCCAAGCTCATAAGAGACAACGTGACTGGCTTACGTGAAAGAGCATCTGCTACCACGTTGTTCTTACCCTTGACATACTCAATGTCAAAGTCATATGCTTGGATCTTGCTGATCCAAATCTGCTGCCTCTCCTGTAGCTGCTTCTGCTCCAAAAAGAATCTGAGGCTATTGTGATCAGTCCTCACCCTAAACCTATTACCCACTAAATACTGTCGGAACTTGGCCAATGCATGCATGATGGCCAGCATCTCCTTGTCGTATATAGAATACAACCTCTCGTGTGGAAGGAGCTTCCAACTCTCATAGGCTATAGGGTGACCTCCCTGCATCAATACTGCGCCAATCCCCTCTCCCAATGCGTCACACTCCAAAACAAATGGCTACGTGAAATCTGGCAATGCAAGCACTGGGCAGTTGCTCATAACCTCCTTGAGCTTGTCAAAGCCTCGCTGTGCCATATCCGACCAACTGAAAGCCCCCTTCCTCGTCAAATCTGTCAGGGGTGCAACAAGCTGTGAGAAACTCTTGATGAACTTCAGGTAGTAAGTACAAATGCCAATGAATCCCCGGAGTTTTGTCACGTTCCTTGGCTCCGGCCACTCTCTAATGGCCCTGATCTTCTCCTCGTGGACTCTCACTCTCTCCACTCCTATGATGTGCCCCAAATACATCTCCATCAACCCAAACTCACACTTGGAGAGTTTGGCATAGAACTATTGCTCCTGCAAGATACGCAATATTGTCTCAATGTGTTGGAGATGCTCCTCCCAAGTCCTGCTGTAAATGAGAATTTCATCAAAGAATACCAACACAAACTTCCTCAAGTGACTGCAGAAGATGTGATTCATGTAGGACTGAAATGTGGCAGGGACGTTGGTTAGCCCAAAGGGCATCACCAAGAACTCAAAGTGCCCATAGTGACACCTGAAGGCGGTCTTGGGAATGTCCTGCTCCTTCACGTGAATCTGATGGTACCCAGATCTCAAATCAATCTTTGAGAAGAACCGTGCTCCTCTCAACTCATCCATCAACTCGTCGATCTTGGGTTTGGGGTACCTATTCTTCAGTGTCTTCTTGTTCAGGGCCCTATAGTCAATGCACATCCTCAATGTGTTGTCCTTCTTCACCAACACCACGGAAGAAGAAAAAGGACTCATGCTCAGCTGAATGTGCCCAAGAGCCAACAACTCCTGAATGGCCCGCTCAATCTCATCCCGATAAGGCTTGAGATGCCTATAGGGGGTAGTAATCACTGCCTGTATACCCTGCTCCAGCTCAATGGTGTGCTCAAATCCCCGGTCCGGTGGCTGTCCCGGCGGAATCTCCCCAAACATTATGGCATACCAGTCAAGATAGACTGTATCTCTGGATGCACCGTCTGCCCTATAGTCCTTGCCTCTAATGCACGTAGCTCCACTGCCCACTCTACATCTCCCTTCCGGAAGACTGCCTCCATCCGATGAGTTGACACAGTCTGAGGCAGATATGTGTGTTGTCCCCGTATTTTCTCATGCCTCCCTGTCTTCTCATCATCCCACTCCATCTCTAGGGTCTTCCAATCCGCCGTGACCTTCCCTAGAGTGATGAGCCACTGAACACCCAGTATCATGTTGGTGTCCGGAATATCGACCACGAAAAAGTGGTCAGTCAATGTGTAGGTGCCCATCGTCACTGATAGCTCTCTCTGCTCAACCATCTGTGCATCGATGAAGTTGTGGGTTGCCCCACTGTCAACCAAAACTGAGACTCGCTGGCCACGTACAGTCCCCCGTACGTCTAGCATCAAATACTTGGGAACTCCTCACATTGCTGCAAGGGCCCCTCCAGTAGGTGCAAAGGATGCACCACTTGTTGCTGGTGGTGGAGGTGGCAAAGGTCCCTGCACGGCATGACTATCTCCTGCCTCCACATCATCCTCATCATCCTCTTCCCCACTGCTCTCGGAGAAGACCTCAATAAAATGTGCTTTGCCAGCAGCACATCTATGTCCTGGCGTCCATGACTCCTGACAGGTGAAGCACAACCGCTTCTTCAGCTCCCTCCTGGCATCGTCGTCAATCTATACTCATCCTGGATTCCCCTTTGGAGGTGGAATCCTTACATCCTTCCCCTTAGATTGGAAAGTCTGTCTCTGGGGGTAAGGTGTCCTGGTCCTAGTAAGACATCCTGTAAGTCCTGGATCCTGCTAATAGCGTCTTGGAGTGTGGCTGGTCTAGTGGATCGGACTAAACCCCGAAGTAGCTCTGCTAACCCCTCAACATACATATAGATCCTCTGCGTCGTGGATAGATCTGGCACCATCACTGAAACCCTCAAGAAATCTGCAATGTAGGTCTCTGGGCTCCCTGTCTGTTTGAGCCTCATCAACTCAACAAAATGCTACTCTGGATCCCTTCAATCAAATCGCTCCATCAATCTCCTGGTGAACTCGGCATATGTTGTCACTGTGGAGTGTCCGAGTGTAACCATCCCATGAAACCACCAATCCTGAGCCTCACCATCCAAATGCAATGTTGCCACCTTGATGGCCTTTGTTTCCGACATCTGGTTAAGCTGGAAATAAATGTCCAACTTCTCCACCCAAGACTTTGCCGAACTATTTGATGAACCATCAAACGCAGGCAAGTGAAATCTACTCGTTGCACGGTGGGTGTCACCATCATGGTAATGCCAGTATTCTCTGTGATGGTCGCGGGGTCTACTATCTCGCTGGAGCTAAACAAAGTCTCTGAATGAGAGGGCTTCCCTGAACTCCTACCCATAGGCCTGGTACTCTGCAAAATAATCACCCATATGACCGGGCTATGCCTCTTGCTGGGCTCTGGCCCTCGTGTCTGTTCTTAAGAACATGGGCATCGTAGAGCGTGTAGGGGCATGCAAAGCCACCTGCTGCGCAATATCACGCTGCTCTGGCAAATGATAGGATGCACCCGATCCCTTACCAATCTGAAAAACCCGTGGGCTCTCACGATGTCTGGCCTCTATTGCCGTGAACCTCTGCCCTATTACCTCAATCTGCCTCGACAGGTCCTGCACTGATTTGAGGAGCATATCTGCAAATCTCTTCCCGTCCTCGTTTACCATCAGATCCTTCTGCTCTACGTCCACCACAAGCTCCTCCTGTTCTGCGTCCACCACAGAAACACAGTCTCCTTCTCTGTAGGTATTCTCCAACCTACGCCCAATGTCTCTGTATCTCCTACCTCTGTAACAAATGTAAGGCTTTTCCCCCGGTGTCATAGATTGCTAGCTCCACAGGCTTAGCCAGATCTATGCTCTGATACCACTGTAATATCCCTTTCCTGGAATATTTCTCAAATACCAGCAAACCCCAACCAGAAAAACGTACAAGTGGTATAATAGCTGGAAAACTCACAGAGACGAAATAACGATAGTGTAGGAAACAACAATGTATACTTGAAACGTAAACAAATACTCAAGAAATGCTAAGCCATTTTATTATACTGAGCAATAGAATGAGTATAGGAGGTGATAGAAAAGGTGGCATCTCAACTTGCACAAGGCAAGTGAAGAAATACACTCATAATAGCAAAGGAATAGCCTCACACTAATCTGCGTCCCAGCTGCTGGAAAAGTGTCATGCTACTACTACTACTAGAAATCGAATGAGGATTTGGGGCTGTCCCCCTCCTCAGAAAAGGTTGAAACTCTGGAATCAGACTCTATCAACAAACCCAGAAAAACCCAGAAAGCTTTCCTGGAACGACTGACCCTCGAAAATCACCCCCTTGGGATTCTACGCAATCTCTCAAGGCTCTGTGCTGCCATTGAATGAAATCCTCTAGAAATCTGCCTGTAACCTCTGCCAAAACCCTCCAATATGCAAGGGCTGATCCCCTGCTCAATCTCCCAATACAAATACTACTGCAACCCTCAAGCTAGAACTCCTGCCAGAAAGAACTGCGTCATCCCTCTCAGTGTTGTGCCATCCTCCAAGATGCTCAATCCTCCTGCCAGAAATGCTGATGAAACTACTACCAAAACACTAATGGAAATACCTTGCCGAGCAGGTACTCAAAGTCCCCCGAGGCTAAGGGTGAGATCTCCGAACGGAGACACTCAATGCACTAAACAGTGTTGCAGACTAGCTAAATAGCCAAAGTTCTCTAAGTCGAAGTGACTAGCTCAAATGCACATAATCGAATGATCAAAATGAGGGGGCTTCTCTCTCCTTTATAGCCTTTGCCTCTCTCTCAATCCCAAGGCTCACCTCCTCCAACGTAATTCCTCTCTTGCCACGTGTTTCTTCCCTTCTGCGCACTCCCTCCAAGTGTTTGCGTGGGCTCCATCTTTGCGTCCCCCTTTGGCCCCCTTGGCTCCCCTTTAAGTCACAACGTTGTGCTACTAGGAAGTGACTTTTATTCTAAAAGTG